>CM067220.1:36674935-36762952 GCA_034190945.1 Octodonta nipae
GTATCCAGTCTTGTCCTGGCCAAGGTTAGTCACTCCGTAAAACGTGCGCATTATAAATTTATTCATGGCGCTAGTCCATTTCATGCGCTGTCTTATCAGTATATATATATATTATAATATATATATATATATATATATATATCTATATTATCCTGCACAACACTTTCTGCGAGTGGAGTTCTCGTTCTCGTTTGACTCCGTGGTGATGGTCACGTTGTTGCTGTGACTGTATTGGTGAATGTTTTTGTGGTTCTTGGCTCTAGCTCTTGGACGACAGGGGCCCGCCTCCTCAGCACCCTGCCACCGACGTCCCGCATGCTTTAATGTCCAGCGCCAGGCTCCAGACATGCCCTGGCGATCCCCAGGCAGCGGCTCTTTTCCGAGGCCTCTACTCCGTAGCTCCATTTTCATGGGTGTGGCCACCAATTGACTCTGGTGACCCGGGTAACTCGGAACCGTGGGGTTGTCAGTTTCCCAGATGAAATGATTTAAACCAGATAATCCCGTGCGGGTTTTGGGGAAGGGAGGAAGACTAGGTAGCTGGTCAGCGGACAGCTGCCCTTTAGTCGCTCATACGAACAGGCGGTAGATACCATGGTGCTATTCTAACCCGGACACCCACACGGTTTTATAAAGCTTATTATTATTTATTTTTATAGATAATAACCATTTCAATACTCAATATGTAATACGTTTTGAGCACAAATGAACACATCAAAAATAGGCGACTTCTGCATTTGTAGAGAACTGACTGGATAACTACATTAGTTTCCCTACGATCAGTAGTGTTGTGCTAATAGTCTATTATTTTGCTAATTAATTAATTATTTTGGTACTGCTGCTATCGTCCATTACTCCAGCCTCACTCTTTTATTGGGGTTTCTAAGGAAAAGCTATCAACTCAGGTTGATGGTGTACCTGCGTCCTGCAATTTGTGACACCCGGCATAATTTTACAATTAGAAAACTACAAGTTACAAGTTAATTATGAAACAGGCCCCTGGTCGTAATTCGCGACATGTTTGGACGATTTTTATTATATAGTGGAATGATAACAGTCAACATAACGTGGGCTCAATATACATGTTACTCTGTAGTAGTGATACTTAATTGGCACTGTTTTCTACAACTCACTCTGTACAAAATGTAATTGTTCTAAGCCTATCCCGGATGACCTCATTTCTTATTTTCGACAGATTGGAATCTGGAATTTCTTCGTCTAAATTATTATATATGAAGCAAAATCAAGCATCTTGGTAAAAAAGAGTATAATAAAACGAAATAATAATTATTTGCTAAAAACTGCAAAAACATCATGTTAATTAGAGGAGAATAAAAAATCCCTTATTTAGTCAGGGTTAAACGGCATATTACTTTTTATTTCTAGAATGTTGTTTTTACGTCAAAAGAAACAAATGTGTGGATAACCAAATGGAAATCTCCAACTTAGTAAATAAGGGACACCCTAATATCTATTCTAATAATTGAGAAATTAGTGAACAGCATGACCCTAACAAAGTGGTTTATTATTGAAAGAGTCAATATGTTCTTAAAAGCATTTAGTGAATTCTACAGTAAACGATCAATATTTTAATATATGCCTTATACTCTTACCATGCTAGGGATCCTGCCCTCTCAACTTATTCCTCATATGGAGCTTAACGTCTCGTACTACCAGTTATTTAGGATATTTAATTATGGAATCCATCATTTTCAATGTGCTCTCTGGGATTATTAAAAAAAATGGCATGGTGTCATTTATTAGCCCTTGGTGAATGATGCAAGAGTTCAGACACATGAAATTTATTACGACGAAAATATCTCTCAAGTATACTGCGTTTTTATTAAATTTCTTATGAAGCCTGGATATTTGTTGGAAACAATTATGCAAGGGAAATAATAGTTATACAAATATTTCAACAAATCAATAAATAATAGTTTAAAACAAAACGAATATCGACATCTAGCAGATTCAGAGAAAACTAGCTCACAAACACCGGGAGTCGTGCTCCGTATAGTGCCATTCACTTTTAATTCTATCCTAGACATCACATGAAAACAGCAGGATTCCCGATTTCAAACACTTGATGGAAGCCCAACTGTTGCAATTCTGGACTTGAGCCAATATATTGCTTTGCAAATTATGATAGTTTTTACTTAACCTCATAGATGTAGATTTTCATTTTATCTTCAATTACTAACTTGACTTGTATGTACCAAATAAATTGTGCGAAGCGCAACTGGTGAAAGCTCTCTACTTCAAACAGTATATTGTCTTGGGTTCAACATATTGTAAAATCCACACTTCAGTCAAGCACATAATTTTTGCTTGTTTATTATAAATATATAACAATATACTTATATAGCTAATATAAAGACCCTAGTTTAGGAAGTACGAAATCAACACTTATAGGGTTATACCAATACACATAGAAATTAAATTTGCGTCTTTGTTGGTTAATTTTTAAGTTGGTATTCCTGTTGTATGTTGAACAAGTTTAAACAATTTTAAAGCTGTACTATCGCTGGGTAACGTAGAGAATTTTTTTTTATCAATTAATTATTCAGTTGGTAGGGCTTTTATTCCACCAGAAATGTTCAGTAGCTAAATGTGATGCAAACGAAGTTATTGGTAAATAAAAGAAGTTAATCATTCTGTAACATTTTAGCTACTTGATGAGGGGTAAGTGGGGACTGTTTTTTTGAAAAATCGTTTCCTTCAACATACAGTAACAAAAGTATAAGATTTAATTCCGCTATTTATAAAATTAATAAGAACAGGAAATGTTTAAGGTTCCTACACAATCCAATAACCCTACAACAGACAAACATAGTACGTTCTGTTATCCGCAGGTATTAATTTTTTTTAGAAAAGTTCATTACTCTTTCTGGCCTAAAATAATGCATACTTAAGACCTGATAAATAAATTACGTACTTTGAACATATAGATGCTTGTTTTATTATTTTCTAAATATTTAACTAATTGGGGTGGTAGGGTTTCTGTGAAAATTTATATTTCCATCGTTTAATCGCAGGAGAAACTCGAAAAATTGTAGGAAACATGAAAAATGTCAAACTATGATTACAACATTAGACAATTAGCAGTAATAGTAAAATGTGCCAAAAACACCAAAATAGCTAAGTATCAAAACATTCTAAAATATCTCAGACAATAACAATCTAAAAACTTCAAAAATGCCAAAATGTCTAACTCTACAGATTGCAACAAAAATATTACTAATTAACAAATGATAGAAAAGGATTTGACGAAATTACGTAACTCAAAAATTATTATACAGACATCTCAGAAATTGCGCACGTAAAATATGGAACCTACCGAATAAATTTTATCCAGATAGAAGAACAAAAAAAAAGCCTCGGACACGTCAACCTTAATTTAAAAAGGGGCAAATTTGGACATAAATAGATTTCTCATGGCGTCATTAATGTGGTCTGTATAAAGTTGTACACAATTTATTTAAATTTCAACAATATTTGATAAATCGATTTGAAATATCTAGTAATTCAACATACAGAACGTTTTAATTTCAAATCGATTTCATAAGTTTTTATAAAAATTTTATTTCTCTCTTTTAATGCACCTAATTCCAAAAATCAATTGAAATGTATAAATGTAACAAGGGAATAAGAAAAAACCAACACCAGTGTCCAAACTTGTCACCATTTATAGCAATGTTTCCAACCTGTTTGTACCGGCGCTCCCTTTTAAAAAAAATGTTTGCGCCCCTTTAATTTTTCTAACAATCTAATTGTGGATCAGGTATATCTATTTTGATTAATCATTTTTTTGACACCTATTCGACTTTTTGGTTTGTATTCCCCTAGGGAGGGGGGCGCCCACAGGTTGGTAACCACTGATGTCCTGTGGTTTCAGCAGTACAGTGCACTACCACATTATTCACAACCTGTTCGAAAAGTATTTAGATACAATTTTCCCAAACAAATGCATTGGTAGGAGAGAGCAGATTAAAGTGCACACTGTATTAAAAGAATATGATTTATTAAACCAACTAAACTAATCTTAATAAATGACAAAAAAACATTACGCTTCCAAGTAGATTTTTCATCTTATTTTAGCAATTATGAAGATTTTCTCGAAGTTGACGGATTCCAGTTTTGATATTCTCATGCCATCTGTAGCTGTAAGTAGATGCCTGAGTCCAAATTTACGCAATAGTGATTTTATTCGTGTCCACCAAAATTTACTTCTCGTGGATATTCTTCACTAAGATTCGTGGAATAGTGATATATATTGAAAACGAAACGCATTTTGAATTAATCCTGAACACCTAACCTCTTAAGTAAGATACTGCTATCTCTAGCAGCTTAATTTGTAATTCAAGAAACTATTTAGTTGTTAGTTTTTTCTCTAAATCTTTCTCTGCTATTGGTAGGTTGTTATTTAACAATTGTTCGTCAAGTTACCAATTTACTAAGAGTATTAGTTTAATTTGTGAAATTGCTGGAAACAATTTAAATCTGATTTTTCAGTAAATCCTGTAAATCTTTGTCATGCTTTTGAAGTTTATTTATATAATCATCATGAAATTCATCGCAATATTTCTTTTTAGTTGCCAAAATTATGCGAATTTAATGTTAGAGTTCGTTAACATAGCTTCTTTGATCTTAACTTTATTAAAATATTTTTTCTCGTGACTGGATTATAGGGGGCGCCGCCGGTGTCGACATGTGTATATCAAAAATTATCAATAAACCTCCGGTTGAAACACCCTGTGATCCATAATGATCCAAGATTTGGAGTTGAAACGTTTCCAAATGCAGGTAATTATCACAAGTTATTCAAAACATTTATATAAAGGAATACAAGTTGATCTTATTGTAGGCTACTATTTATCTCAAATATATTTAGAATGAATTTCTGCATACTAAGCCTAAAAATTTGTTTCCCATTTATAGATTTCAATTACTTATTAATTAATGTACTTGCAAAATAAGCAATGCCCTTCTTAGTAATCACTCCCAAATTAATAACAAAAGCAGTTTATGTTTAATTACCTATATTGTTCTTAATGCGGTATGGTAATTGTTTGCTTTAAGCAAATTTAAAAGCTTTGGTGGAATTTGTCATAATTTCAAATATAGTTTAGAAAGCTTCTTATAGTCCGGGAGCCAGTGACAGAATTGAACGACCATTTCCTCTCGTTCAATACTTCGTGGAATGCTTCCTTTAGCTCTTCCATGAGCACCGTGAACGTCATCTTGAGTACCCTGGGTGGGTTGGGGCATGGGAGCGCCCCAATCCCGTCAAAAAAAGATCCCTGACATACAGCCAGAGGATTTCGTTTTTTTTTTGTTTGAATTATAATATAAACAATTACCAAAAAATTTTTCAAATTAGAGGAAATGACTAATTTTTTTTGTTATTAATTTATCACGTTCGTATCAACAGCTGACGTGGAATCCAACATGTTGCAGATAGCTGACGTTTTTTTTTTTTTTCGTTAGACTATTGTTCCAACTGTTGTTGGACAAATTTTCAACAGGAAGGAAATTAATTAAAATATATTTTTACGGGATTGGGGCGCTCCCATGGCCCCTGGAAATAATAAACCTAGTCTCGTTATGTCACTGTATCTGTTTCTTTTTCTTTGCGTCATTCCTACTGATTGACAGCAAGTTCAGGAAAATTATAATAATTGCCAATATTTTGTTTAGGAATCAAATATTAATCCTAACGTGAAATTTTTCTCTTAATTTAAATACCTGTAATTACAAAGGTCATATGACGTACAAGTGAATTTTGTCTAAAATTTAAAATATGTTGAACTATAATATTTCAAAATTTCAATATATACTTCACCTATTTAATATTCTGACAATATGTAACAAAGTAAGCATAACAGATTAAATTATGAGCCTTACTCCAGTATACATTTTTAAATATCAAAGTATCTCCAGACTATTCAAAATAGCTGCATTAATGGAGTTTAGTCCAATATTTATTAAAATATTAACCAAACATAACATTATACATTAAGTACTTATTTAGGAAAGTATTGTGTAGATAAGTATGCACAAATAACCAAATTTCACGTTTACTGTCGTTACATAGTTCACACAAAGTAATAAATACCAACAATAACAGGTGCTTCTTAAACAGAAATTTTTACCTTATAATATAGTATTTTTTTTCTTTTGAAACAACCTGTGTAGTAGATGTTGTAGTTACAGCATAGCCATAGATATTTACAAGGGAACGAAAAGTTCTAATGAAATATATTTATCAAAATTCTGAAACCAGATTAAAATAGCATAACAATCACCTTTGAAAAATTTAAATAGATTCCGAATACATTATAAATATGGAAAATTTCTATATATACCATGGTAAAGAAAGTGGAGACAAAAGTAAAAATGTTGACAGTTTTTTTATACTGGCACGCATAATTTCAAGATCAGCTTCTTGTGAAACACTTGAATATGTAATCTCCCCCCCACCCCAATTGTTGAAGTTTTAGGTTTAAATGTTCAATCTCAACGAATTAACCTTTGTTTTATGAAAATACATTTATTTATACATTTTTGATACACACAAAAATACATGAATAAAAATATACATTTATCGGTGTTAATCAACAAATTTCTGGCCTTGATACAGATGCAGTCATGCGGTACAGAAGTCTACTGAGAAAATGCTGCTGCACATTTCCTCTTAACTGAAAAAGAGCAAACTCTTTTAGGTTTAATCAACTCATAACATTAAAAGTATTTTGAAATGAAAGTAATATTTGTGAAATTTCTCCAAAAACTGAGTAAAATCTCAAATGGTTGGGATATCATAAAGATTATTATGAGAGCAGGACTCAATTACAAACGAATTATATAGAATAATGGTCTAGAAGTCATGAAATAACAAGTAAACCGAAGATTTTGAAAACCTTAAAATCAGATTTCCAAACATATATATATATATATATATATATATATATTAGAAGTTATATATATTTTTAGAAGTTATTTTGAAAAACAAATGTTTGTTTAATATTCCAGATAATCAAAACATGTACCGAACAAATCAAATGTCGAATAAACCTAATACAATGAAATGGCATAACTTGGAGAGAAAAAGAACATACAATTAACGTTTCTTTCAAAGTTCCAAGAAACTGCAAAGGAACGGAGAAGTGAACACTCAGATTACAACATTACTGCAAAGCATACCAAAATCATGTCCGTGGTTGTACAGTTAACGATATTTTGTTTTGAAGGTATATACAATATACCTTCACATTACAGCAATTTTCTCAGAAACTAATGGACGGAAAAGGTTAGAATTTAGTAATAGTGTATTGGTGATCCGATCAAGGATCACCAATAGATTATACCGAGTGATCAATATCAAGTGTCCGGCGTTGGCAGCCCGCTTTTCCCTACTTTAGGGGATTGTGCAGTTCGTCTATTGTAGACCCTTGAATTTACACCTGACGTGTTCGAAATGTCAAATGTCAAAACGGCATTGTGATATTTGGCGAATTTTTGACAATTGTTTTATTTCTTAGTAATTATTCATTATTCTCTATACGTCTTATTATTGTATATAAAACTATCTCTTTCAAGACAGCACAATGTAATTTTCGGTGCAAACGGATACTTTTATTGTAATAGCACATTTTCGTAGTGCTGTTTTGAACAGGTTATTACAAAATATCCTCATGTAGAAATTTCTATTGAAACGTTTGGAAAACACCTAAATCGAATTGTCACGAGATTTGAAGAAACTGCGAGTGTACCAAAACGTAAATCTGTAAAGGCAGCAACGGTATTAACACAAGATGTCTTCGATGATGTACGGGACAGAACTGAAAATAGTCGGAATAGTCTATAAGAAAATTAGCAGCTCAACAGGTAGGGATAGTAGTTGTTTCTTCAATTAATGTTTTATATATAACTTTTGTAATTGTAGGTATTCTTATGGACGTGCACCAACAGCATTAAAAAATAAATTACTTATGTATCCTGACAAAATTGCGATACATCAACACTTACGAGACTAAGATTGTTTATGGTTTAACGAAACAATTGGTAATAAAAATTTGGATCTAACGTTTTATTCCGATGAAGCATTTATTGGGATATATTGATTCTCAAAATTTTTTAACATGGTCTACTGAAAATCCCCATACATTTATTGAAACTGACCTTGATCCTATCAAGGTAGGGGTATGGATAGCAATGTCAAAGAGACATATTATACTAATATACAGAAAACAACTGTTGGAACCATTTATTAACAGTTTACATAATGATGAATTAACAAATGGTATTTCCAAGATAGAGCTCCCACGGATACTGCTCATGGCCACAATAACTAATATATTTTCAGAAATGTTATAAAAATCTTTACTAATATGAGAAGACATATCAATTTATGCATAAAAAACATTGGAGGTAACATCGAACATTTGTTGTAAAATGTGAAATATAGTTTATACTAAAATATATTCTAAATAAATATTTTTTGATGTGTTATCTTCTCTTTTTATAGATGTCTTAATAAAACATGACAGAGTATAATGACATTTAAACAAATATTATCTCCTATCCATATTCATCTTATTTTTCATTATTTAACCAGCAGCGTATATGTGATTAATAAATTGTTCATGCCATTCAAACTGACATGTATACCTGGCTACATTTTAACTTTAAGTTAAGAATCTTATTACTGTACTAATTAAATTAAAACATTTACTGGAATTTATTCTTAATAAATATATAGAAACACACTTTCAGTTCTATCTTGTATCCCTCGATCAGATGTTTTATATTTATTTGCAACATTTTAAGAAAGTGCCCTCCAACAGAATAAAGTCAGACAGTGCTTTTTCTACACTTTTGGAGTGTGACCATAAATACAACTTACTTCATGATTATTATCAAGATGGTTCCTTTCCTTAATGTCATTTATTAAGCCTGTATGACTATACTCACATATATCATAGTCAACTGGTACCTGTAATTCTGTGTTTTTTAATTTTTCAAATTCAACATTTATTTAGTTAGACCATTTTATGTATAGTTTTTGTATAATATAATTGCATGAATTTGGCCATTAGGCTTATAATGTATCACTTGATGTAAATTTCTTTTACAAATATGATTTGCTTATGTATGATTTAATAATAGGTTATTTTTCAGTTCAGTATTAAATTCCTAGGGGCTATGTTATTGTGACAATTATCACAGACAATCAGTTTGTTTAGCCTAAGCTCATACACTTTATTTTTAGATAATAAAAATTTACTTTTAATAATGTCTGTGTTAATAAAACATGGTATTTAAACAAATATTTTCTCATATACATGTTCATCTTTTTGTTATTATTTAACCAACAGTATATATATGATTAATTAAATTATTTTGCCAAATCATTGGGTTTTCTCTCCTCCAAATTTTTTCATGCAACAGAAAAGTATTTGAAAATTGTATACGAAGAAACAAGTGTGTAAAATTGCCTCTATTACTGGCTATCTGTAGTTATTCTGTGAAAAATAGATTCTACAAAATGATAAAGCAGTAAGGAAGCATCTCTGAATAGACTACGAGTAATTTGGGCAAGTTTATGAAGTTGCCTTCCTACAGTTTGTTTTCCAAATACAATTTTTAAATACTTATCTGCTGCAGGTAAAAAAAAATTAGGAGAAAAAACCCAATGAGCAGGCAAAATAATTCAAGACCTCCTTAACAATCTTTACAAAATTACTTGATAGTTAAATTTTCATGCTACTCAAATTGACTCATATACCTGTATGTAAGACTGGTTACATTTTAACTGAAGATAAAAAATGTTTTTGCTATAATAATTTCTTATATATATTGCAATTTATTCTCAATAACAAATATATGGAAACACACTCTTTTAGTTCTATCTTCTATCCGTCTTGATATGTTTATAATTTATTTACAACATTTTAAGAAAGTGCCCTCCAACACAATGTCAGACAGTGCTGTTTCTACACTTTTAAGGACTGCGACCATAAATACAACTTACTTCATGATTGTAAAAACACAGTTTTGCACCATAACCCCAAACCTTTATTTTAAACACTCAACGTCTTTTCAATACCTGTTAGTTGCCATCATCAAGGAGTAAAACAAGTTTGGTTAGGGTGCAAAACTGTGTTTTTACATGTGTGACACACCAAAGGTTCCACAAAATTTTCTTTGTTTCATGATTATTATCAAGATGATCCTATCCTATCCTATCCTTAATGTCATTTATTAAGCCTGCATGACTATAATTACATATGTCATACTCAATGCTGGTAACTGTATTTTTGCATAATATAATTGTATTGAATTTGGCCATTAGGCTTATATAATGTAATTTTTTTTACAAACATGACTAGCTAATTTATCCTTTAACAATACATTGTTTTCCAGTTTAGTATTAAATTCTTACGGGCTCTCTTTTATTGTGAAAATTGGTTTGTTTAGTCTGAGCTAACTCTTTATTTTTAGATAATAAAAAATTACTTTTAATAATGCCTATGTTAATAAAACCTTATATTTTAACATATTGAAAAACGCAAAAATTCGGTGAAAGCCTCCAAGAATTCGAAGCTGAAATTAGACGGTTAGTTCACTTGTCCTACCCAGACCTGCCAGAGGAAACGAAAGACCAGTTGGCCACACAGAGTTTCATAAACGGCATCAGAGATGTGCAAGTTCAAAGAAATTTAAGACTGAGTGGCGTCAAGAACAGTAATGAAGCTCTACTTCGGGCTTTGGAAGTAGAGGCCGTCATGAACATGTCCAAGCCGAGGGTCCGAGCAGTTTCCTTCAACCAGGAAGAGTCAGAGTCACCATTTCAAGCGCTGCTGGTTGGTCTGAACAAAATATTAGACCGGTCACAAAAAACTGGCACCAGGGAGGCATGTTACCGCTGCGGACGGACAGGACACTTCCAACGTGATTGTCGAGTGAGGCCACCTGAACGATCACCGACCAGGGGTAACCAACAAAACAGCCACATGCCCAGGGACCGTCAGTCAGTCAGCATAGGGGGGCGAATGCTGATTGTCCCTCCACCAGCCCCCAAAACGTTATCCATCCGGGGATTTTGCCGAGATAGCGGCAGCCTAGTTATCAGAGGCACCATCAATGGGCGAGCAGTTACCATCACCATCGACACCGGCGCCGCTGTGTCCATTGCCAAGTCCAGGGTTTTGAGAGCATCAGAAATTCGGCCAGTTACCAATAACATCCAGCTCAGAACAGTCACCGGCGAGTCCATGTCAATACAGGGTGAGGCAGATGTCGTGCTACAGATAGGGGAGAACATGATCCGGCATAGGGTCCTGGTAGCGAATATTGAGGACGATTTTATACTGGGAATGGACCTAATTAGCCAGCATGGATTTATGTTCGACCCGAGATATGATGTTCTTCGGTTCCTAAATGAGGAATTTGTATTGACACGGCCCGTCAACACATCAATCACCCGAACGGAACAGATTATTCATGGGCAGTTAGACAGCAATCCTGGGAGCTGCGTTGGAATGGTGGAGCCCGTACACTCAGCTCATGACTACTTGGTTGGACGGGCTATAGTTAAAACCGGACGAGATATACCAATCAGAGTCCTGAATTTGTCCAACAACGACATTAGAATTGCCAATGGTCAAGAGATAGCTTGTTTCGAGCCAGTAGAGACCATCATCAATTGCGAAGAAGAGTACCAGACGTCGGTGAATGAGACAGGGCCCGATAAAGAGTTCCTACAACAGTTTGCTGACCACTTGACACACTTGACACCAGAGAACCAGAAGAAAGCCAACAATTTATCACAAAACACTGGCAAATTTTTAACAGTAAAAATGGAACTACCGGTCGCACCAACATCATCCAGCATCGAATAGATACCGGAAAGGCTCAACCCATCAGAATACCACCTAGACGACTACCATTGGGGCAACAACAGGCCGTCGAGGAAAACATCGAGTCCATGTTACAAAAGTTATTGAGCCATCCATCAGTCCATGGTCTGCTCCCGTCGTGCTAGTTAAAAAGAAAGATGGAACCACCCGATTTTGCGTGGATTACAGAAAGCTGAATGATGTCACGAAGAAAGACAGCTATCCACTACCCCGAATCGATGACACTTTGACCACACTAGCAGGCTCCCGTTGGTTCTCCACACTAGACCTAAAAAGTGGATATTGGCAGGTTGGTCTACACGCAAACGACAGAGAGAAGACAGCGTTCTCCACCAGTAAAGGGCTGTTTCAGTTCACGGTCATGCCCTTTGGGTTATGTAATGCACCCGCTACATTTGAGAGGCTAATGGAGTATGTACTGAGCGGGTTAACATGGAGGACGTGCTTAGTATACCTCGACGACATTCTAGTCATGGGCCAGACATTCGACGACCATCTGAAGAACCTGGGCGAAGTATTCTCCAGAATTAATAACGCCAACCTCAGACTCAATCCTAAGAAGTGTTCCTTGTTCCAAAAGAAGTAGAGTTTTTGGGCCACGTCGTTTCCGAGTCAGGAATCCGCACTAACGAGGACAAGATAGAAGCGATCCGTGATTGGCCAGTCCCGAGGGATAAGCATGAACTCCGAAGCTTCTTGGGCCTCTGTTCATACTACCGGCGTTTTGTTGAGGGATTTGCCACCATTGCCGCTCCTCTACATCGGCAGACCACAGAGAAGGAGACGTTTCGTTGGAATCAGGATTGCGAAACATCATTCAGGCGACTGAAGGCAGCACTATGTTCCAGCCCAATCCTAGCCTTTCCTACACAGTCCGGCAAGCTCATCTTAGACACCGACGCCAGCAACGCAGGTTTGGGGGCCGTCCTATCCCAGGTGCAAGATGGTGAAGAGAGGGTGATCGAGTACTACAGCCGTGGATTCTCGAAGCCAGAAAGAAATTATTGCGTCACCAGAAAAGAACTTCTTGCAATAATAAGGGCTGTAGACCATTTCCACAAATACCTGTATGGTCGCCATTTCTTAATCCGAACAGATCATGCCGTACTCAAATGGCTGCTGGACATGAAGACACCGGAAGGACAACTGGCCAGATGGATGGAGAAATTACAGCAATACGACTTCAAGGTGGAACACCGTGCCGGTCGGTTGCACAATAATGCCGATGCCCTATCCAGAAGACCCTGTAGAGCGGAATGCAAGCATTGTCTGAAGACAGAACAGCGAGAGGGTATCTCCTTCAAGCAGATCCGAGTGCAGGCCAATGAAGACTGGACAACGGAACAGTGCATCCAGGACCAAATGGCTGATCCAGACATCGAACCAATCTTGTCACTCAAAAATGAGAGGGGCACCCAGGCCACGATGGACGAGGTAGCTAGATACTCCGGCGTGCTGAAATCGTTATGGGCTCAGTGGGACTCTCTAAGAGTAGACAATGGAATGCTCAAGCGAGTTTGGGAAAGCGCTGATGGACGAGAAACCAAGTCCCAACTGGTAGTTCCGAAGAAAAAGGTACCAGCCATCCTGACCGAAGTACATGATGGAATTACCGGAGGCCACCTGGGCATGAATAAAACCCTAGACAAAGTTCGCCAGCGGTACTACTGGGTGAATTACTTCGAAGACGTCAGAGCTTGGTGCCGCAAATGTGCCACATGTGCCGCCAGTAAGGGCCCGAAGACCCGGACCAAGGGCAGAATGCAGCAGTACAATGTGGGCGTCCCATTTGAGAGAATTGCCATCGATGTCGCCGGTCCGTTTCCCGAGTCTGAGAGGGGGAACAAATACATTCTGGTCGAAATGGATTACTTTAGCAAATGGCCTGAGGCATATGCGATACCCAACCAAGAGGCAACCACGGTAGCGACGGTGTTAGTAGAACAACTATTCAGCAGGTTTGGCGTTCCGATGGAATTACATTCAGACCAGGGGCGTAACTTCGAATCGAATGTATTCCAGAAGGTCTGCACGATGTTGGGGATCAGGAAAACGAGAACAACACCATTACACCCACAGTCAGACGGAATGGTGGAAAGATTCAACAGGACCTTGGAACAACACCTATCCAAGGTCGTCAGCAATAACCAGCGTGATTGGGATGAACATATTCCCCTATTCCTGTTGTCATATCGCTCTGCTGTACATAATAGTACAGGCCTGACCCCAGCCAAGGTCTTATTCGGAAAGGAGCTGCGATTACCATGCGACTTGGCATTTGGCTCCTCCGAAGAACCTCCCAAGACATCGACGATTATGCCGACCAGCTCCGACATAACATGCTGGCAATACACGAATTAGCCCGAATGCAGATGTTGGCCACCAATGACCGGATGAAGACGCGATACGACCTCAAGGCCAATTCTGTCGGGTTCCAGGAGAGGGACAAAGTCTGGTTGTACAACCCCCAACGGAGCAAGGGTAAATCCCCAAAGCTTTCACCCGCCTGGGATGGTCCATACGAGGTGGTCAAGAGGCTTAATGACGTCGTCTACCGGATCCGTCGAAACCCCAAGGCTAAATTGAAGGTGGTTCATTTAGATCGACTCGCTCCCTACCATGGAGGGGATGTTTCTGATCGGGACGATCATAATTAAAGGGGGGGCAGTGTTACGAAATTTACCCAAAGCCGACCCTGTGTCATTTCAGCACGACAACAAACGCTTCAATATAAAAAATAGGATTCTCGAAAAGACTCGGCAGCGGAAGGACCCATGATGACTTCTACTGGAGAATTCGATGCTGGTGATATAAAACAAGCATGCCACGATCGCCAGGCAGTGATACCGCGACGACTAGCTTATATGGGATTATTATTGTATTTTTGAATCAGCTGTTTGAATGTAAATAAAGTTCTAGAATAGTGAAAGTGGATATTAGTTGTTATAATTTTCAATTGAACCCACGAAGTATATTGCAATATATTTTCTCATATTTATTATTGTTTAACATATTTACTCAGCAGTTTATATCAGTGATTAAAGTAAGGGTGTACCTGTGTTAAAGGCAGGGTACATTTTAAGTTAAAAGGTAATATCACACTAATTTTTTATCAATATATTTTCAAAATAAGCAGTAACAAAATATACTTGTAACATGTATTAAAATTTGTTCTTAATTACAAATTTATAGATACCACTCTTTCAGTTCTGTCCTCTATCCCTCTTTATTTAGCTGTTCATTATTATACTTGCAGCAGTTTACAAAATTGTTTTTTTCTCATCAGAATACTCTAAAGGATGAACCCTCCAGCAATAACAATAAAGGTAGGCAGCACTGTTCCTATACTTTTTAAAATATGACACAATTCTTGCATTAATTTGTATTAAAATCAACACTATTTTTGCACCAATAACATCCAATGTCTATATTTAAGACTAATACTTCCTGATTATATTATCAATGATTCCCATCCTTAATGCCATTCATTAACTGTGCATTGGATATTTATCATACCCAATGCAGGTAGTTTAATGTGGCATTTATTTATTTGCATATTTTGAGAGTTTAGTTTTTGCATATTATTACCATCAAATTTACCATTATGCTGATTACCAGTTGATGTAAAGTTTTTACTCAAACAACAAATTTTTGCCTTAATAGTCGATTATTGTTAGTTGTTCATTATTGGGATTCCTAGACGTTTTCTTAATTAAGAGCCAGAGTCATTTCCTTGTTTGCATTTTCTGCAATGTTTAAAGTTATGTTATGGCTTATGTCAACACGAACTGACTCGAAAAGTTCAATCAACAATTGTGCCAACTCATTATTCTGTGTCTTTTATTTTCAATACCAACTGCCACAAGAATTTAAGTATTGACAACTCCGTACACTTCAGATTGATCACCCGGTATATACCAATATTGTAAATTAAGAAATTTTGATTTTAGGGGTACATCTGGGGGAATTAAAAACAATCGATAATTCTCCGAAACTATTGAGCCTAAAATTGTGAAAAAATAGGGAATATAGAAAGTTGCCCGAACTTTACAGGAAAAATAAAGAGAAACCATTAATTTTAATTTTGGGGGGCATAATTATCAATTTTATGAAAAGTTATCACATCATAGAATGCATCACATGAAAGAGATCATTCTGAGTAAAACAAATATTTTAACTCCAAAACTTATAAGCCGTAAAATTTAGTAAAATATTAGAGATATAGAGCCTCACCTGAATTTTACCGGAAAATACGGAGAAACCCTAATATTAATTTTGCCGGTCACATTACGGAAATAAATGGAATATATAAAATTAACATCGTTTCTAGCGCATGTAATACATCAAGCCAAAGGGCTCAGTAAGATGAATACAAATATATTTTTTCCATATTTTAAATTATTTAAAAGATATTAACAAATATTTAAAAAATACATATTCCCCTCCTTAACTCTGAAAATATAAGACGTGAAATGCTGAAAAAAATTAGGCTGTTATGGCCTTACTTGAACTTTACAGGAAAAATAAGGAGAAATCCAAATGAAAGGGCTTATTATGAGTAATACACATATATTTTTTGATATTTTTAAATAAATTCTTTAAAAGTGATGAACAAAAATATTTGCAAAATGGTCATTTTTCTCTTTATTTGAGAAACCATTCCATCCAAAATTTTGAACAAAAGTAGGGTTATAGAAACATACTTGAGTTTTACAGGATTAATAAGTATTATATCAAAATAACAGATATTACAAATTAAAAATATTTTATATTGTATTTGCTGATAAACACTTTCCGCAAAACCAACCCACACATACGTTAAATAGATTAGTTCAAGAAAAAAACTGGTGCTGCTGGAAAAATTCAAAATTTCTAAGAAATATCTCAAATACCAAAAATATCTCAATTGATCAAAAATATCAAACTCATAATGTGGGAAAAGAACAACAAATAGTTTTACCCATCACATTGCCTCGGCATAGAAAGTCTCTGTTTAAACCTATTAAAATTTAAAGGCTATAGTTATTATATTTACCTCTGGTAACTGGGCGGTCTTCATAACTTTTTTATGAGATCTTGTACTGCATTGATGAGAGTTTTGAGAGTGGTGATAAGTTCTTTGTTGTCCTTTCGACTTTGCAATTCCATTTTTTTCGCCAATGAAGGCTCTATCGTTAGTTTTTCAATGTCACAATAAGGTGACTGAAGTGTTAGGTGGGGTCCGGCGCATATCTTACATCTTTCGAATGGGTAGCAGGTGCTCTGACCATCCACAAATGCTTGGCATTTAGAACATTGCACAAGTGCTCCATTTTGTCTTGGTGTTTCTACCTCAACGATAAAATTCAGCAATGTGTTCAATTCCATTATGTTATCTTCTTTCTCTGGAACCTTTACTAGAAAGAGTGGCAGTTGCTGCCTATTCCAGTTTTTGGTGTACATTGGATATACTCCGTATGGATTGAAACCCTGTCTCTACAAGTCTTCAAGAATTTTTTCTTCTTTAACTGCTGTGGAGAGGCCCCTGATAACTACTCTTAGATCATTCGTAGGGATGTTGTATGTGTGCAATCTGATGTTCTTCTCTTCTAAGAAATCAACTGTCTCACGATATTCTGCGGCTGACTGAAGACTAATCTCAATATTGCCGCACTTGCTCCTGGCGGTAAAGCTAATTCCTGAAGCGGAAAATTTTTGTGTTATCTGCTTCCATTGCTTTACCTCCGTCAGATCTATTAGCGAAATTTTCATGTCGTTAGGTACGGGTGGTACTAAATTTTTGTTTACATTGTTAGCGTTTGTTGTTATTGCATCATCCTTGCATTTCTTGTCGCACGATTTCTTTTGAGGTTCGCTGATGATGTCGTCTTCTGTTTCACTATCACTTTCATCCTCATTATTAGTTTCCCATATTTTTTCGCCGATTTTCCCCTTCTCTATTTCAGCTTTTAGCGTTTTATTTTCTTTTCTCAGATTTGCAATGCTTCTTTCAAGTTTTTGTATAGTACTTTGAAGCTCATTAATGGTTTTTTCTTTTCGTTTATCTTCAAAAAATCTCATCGCTTTCATGATTAGTTCGTTGTCCATTCTAAGTATTCTTTGCACTAGTTTTTAAAGATTCTGTTTTAGTTCTTTTTATTTCCTGGCAGTTATACGTCACAGATACAATCAGTTAGAAATGTATACCTTTTTAACAATGCTCACTGGTAACTTGGATGCTACTGAAGTCAACGCTCACTATGAACTGGTAGTTTTAAAAGGCAACATCTATTGACAAGTATTAGTAATCCCCGCCATATGGGGTGGAGCCATAAAATTGTATAGATTCCCTGTCAATTCATGGTGGTGGGGACAAAAAGTGAGATGGGTATTATAAAAATTTATTTAAGTCCATAATTTCAGTAGATAAATAGTGTTATGAAAAACCGAACAGAATGTCTTGTCTTAATTTGCTGATAATAAAATTTATGAATCATTTTTAATTACCACATTTTGCTTTGATCAATTTATTTAAATAAAAAAGATCCCTAAGTGGTCAATAAATATTTTCTCACAAACTTTGACTTTCAAATAAATAGATTTGTGTAGAAAATGTATGAGTCTATCTTCGCAATTTCCTGCTGTGTACCAGTACGATGGCGGACAATATAAACAACGAAAACCATCACTCCGACTTAAAAGGCGAAAAATACTTTGGAATTTGTGCAAATATTATTAGAAAGAGTGGTATAACGTGTGCTAATGTCTAATGCAATGTTACATTGCATGTAAAAAGTTTTGAACTTGTAGCGAAGTTGTTTTTAACGAAAGGCACTAACTGGAAGTGTAAAAACTGTATTGGTACGAACAATAGTGCTGAAGTGAACAAAGTTGCGTAAAATACAACTGAATTGATTTTGCACAAAGAAATTGAGTGTCTGAAACGTGAAAAAATTCTGCTTGAAAAGATGTTAGAAGAACTCGAATACTGTAATTATTTGCAACGGAAGCTAATAAATTTGGAAGCAAAAAATGTAAGTTTTAATGATAATAAACCGACTTTTAGCCAGGTGGCCGGCCGATCGGTAGGATTTGTCGACAAAAATGAACGTAAACATGATGTTTTGGTAATCAAAACAGCTGATGTCAAAACAAACGTAGCGGAAGGAAAATTTATATCCAGGAGGTTTAAAATTCAAGTTAACAACACTAAAATAATTAAAGATGGTTTATTGGTTAGTTACGGAACAAAAGAATATGTTGACACACTCAAAAGTGCAATAAATGCAAAATTTGGTAATAAATATTATTTGGATAGTGACAAGAAATTTAAACCAAGACTAATGTGTATGTAATTTCGAAAAGATTGTTGAGGAGGTCTTGAATTATTTTGTCTATTCATAGGGTTTTCTCTCCTCCAATTTTTTTCCTGTAACAGATAAGTATTTAAAAATTGTATATGTAGAACAAAGTGTAGTAAGGGAATTTCGCAAAATTGCCCGGATTACTGGCTGTCTGTACAGAGATTCTTCCTCACAGTTTTTCTGAGAGAAAGAGATGTCTATAAAATGATCAACCAGTATTCCTGTATATAAGTAATGTATTGTATATTGTGTAATACTTATCTGTGTATGGAGACGTTTCAACTCCGAGTCTGGAGACGTTGTCAATCGTTTAGTGTTGTTTTCGAGGTTTTTTTCTAAAAAAATTTCGCTTTGATTTTGAATTTGTTGTTTGTCAAAAAATTTGACACTGACAATTTGTCGTTTGGCGATCACTTGACTTTGAGGTTACCGTTTTTTTGTTCTGTTAGCAGTAAATTCTTCCAGTCCAAATGAAGGTCGGCTGAAGGTGCTCCGATTTCAGTGTTGTTTATCATCATACAGCTGGCTTCTTTAAGTTTTCTCTTTTTTAAATTTTCTTTTTTCAACAAAATCTTTGTTTTATCCCAGTCTATCCTATGGCTGCCGGTGCTCGTTAATACATGATTGGCCAAATTTGATTTGTCCACATGTCTTCTGGAAATGTTATATTGATGTTCTTTTTTCCTTACTTCTAAAGGTCTTGAAGTTTCACCGGTATAAGAATGGCCACAGTCACACAAAACACTGTACACACAATTTTTAGAACTCTGGGTTGCGTTAAACGGTTTGGTATGTGTGAGGATAGAGCGCAAGGTATTATTTGTTTTAAAAACAGTTTTAACGCTGTATTTATTTCCTAACCGCTTAATTTTTTCCGATACACCTGGGATATATGGAATTATGTTCATAATTTGGTTGTCTGTTTGTGTTTGGTTGGTATTAGTGTGAGGGTTATTTGTGCTGGTTTGTTGTTGCGATTTTCTTTCTAACTGATTTATAGTTTTATTTATAAAGTCTTGGGGATATTCATTTTGAAGTAGATGTTCTTTGATAATATTGACTTCTTTGTTAAAGATTTGGGTGGATGAAGATATGTTTTTTGCTCTATCATATAAGCACTTTACAACACCTGTCTTTACATTTAAAGGATGGTTGGAGTGAAAATTCAAATATCTATTAGTATTTGTAGGTTTTGGATAAGTACTTGTACTTATTGTGTTGTTTGTTCTATCTATGAGTACATCAAGATAAGCAGGTTTATGCAAATTTTCCATCTCCATTGTAAATTTTATTGTGGGTTCTTGACTATTGATGTAATCTAGGAATGAGTGCAGTTCTTCAGCACCATACTCCCAAACCACAAAAATGTCATCAACGTATCTCCACCAGACTTTTGGTTTATTTTTATATTTGCCTTTCTTCAAAATTTGTCATGAATATATTACTGATTATAGGAGATAAAGAAGAACCCATGGCCATACCAAATTCTTGTTTATAGAAATCTCCTTCAAATTGAAAATATGTAGTGTTTAAGCAAAGTTCGGTTAGTTCCATAATTGTGTCAATGTTTAGTTTTGTTTTGTTGTGTAAGGTAATATCTTGTTGTAATTTATTTTTCATAATTTGTAATGATTTATCAACAGGTACATTTGTAAAAAGACTAACTATGTCGATACTTACTAGTATATCATTTCTGTTGATAATAATGCTTTTTAATTTTGTTAAAAAATCATTAGTGTTTTTTAAATTGTTTGGATTATTTTCGTAAGGTTTAATTATATTTAGTAAAAATTTTAATATGTTTTGTAATGGTGAATTTATTGAACTTACAATGGGTCTCATTGGTATTGTGTCTATGTATTTTTGGAACGCCATATAAATGTGGAGGTTTACTATAGTGTGGTGTTAAGTGTTTTCGTTCTAATGGAGTGAATTCTTGTTTGTGTTTTGATATAATGTCTCTAGCGGCTTTTTCAAACAACACAATAAGTACAAGTACTTATCGAAAACCTACAAATACTAATAGATATTTGCATTTTCACTCCAACCATCCTTTAAATGTAAAGAAAGGTGTTGTAAAGTGCTTATATGATACAGCAAAAAACATATCTTCATCCACCCAAATCTTTAACAAAGAAGTCAATATTATCAAAGAAAATCTACTTCAAAACGAATATCCCCAAGACTTTATAAATAAAACTTTAAATCAGTAGAAAGAAAATCGCAAAAACAAACCAGCACAAATAACCATCACACTATTACCAACCAAACACAAACAGACAACCAAATTATGGACATAATTCCATATATCCCAGGTGTATCGGAAAAAATTAAGCGGTTAGGAAATAAATACAGCGTTAAAACTGTTTTTAAAACAAATAATACCTTGCGCTCTATCCTCACACATACCAAACCGTTTAACGCAACCCAGAGTTCTAAAAATTTTTTTTTTTTTTTTTTTTTTTATCCGAAGAGGGGGGAAATACATTGCGTACTTAGCTAGCACGTGCTGGCCGTCGTGCGGGACTCCCGATGTAATGACTTCAAAGCAAGAGTAAATCGTTGCATTGAAACCAGTATACCGTATACCCGCTAAAACCCTAACCTCTTTCTCCTACAACCATGGTCCCCTGCGGCACTCTAAGTCAATACTACTTCGCAAGGGTGGTTCATTGCAGATGTTTACTGCTCTTACATTGAAAGCCTCTAAAGCCTACTCCTCGAACGTATTGCGGAGTTCTTTGAGGATAGTCTCCGCGTGATCTGATACCAAGTTCCAGGCTTGGGGGCCCTTCAGCATGGCTTCTACTAATTGTTCTGGAACGATATTAGTCTCCAGAATCCTCTCCACTTCAGCACGTTGATCCTGAAACCGGGGGCAGGAGAAGAACACGTGTTCTGCGTCCTCTATAACGTCCGTACAGTGTGGGCAGTTTGGGGAGTTTGCCCTCCTGAACCTGTGCAGGTATGCTCGAAAGCATCCATGTCCAGTCAGGAGTTGAGTGATGTAGAACCCAACCTCCCCATGCTGGTGGTTGACCCAACGACTGATGTTAGGTATCAATCGATATGTCCACCGGCCTTTAGTAGAGCTGTCCCACCTCTCCTGCCATTGCCCTAGACTCATGGCTCTTTCATCGCTGTTTCCTGTCGGTTGGTCTTTCTCTAACTTTCTGCGATAAAGCCGTCCCCTTTCTGCAGCCAGGATGTCGATTGGTAGGGTAGAGGCAATCACACTCACCGCCTCGTAAGACACAGTGCGGTAGGATGATGCCAGTCGAATCGCTGAGAGCCGCTGGACTGATTTCATTTTCCGGAGGTACGATGGTAGCTCGAGCGATTTCTCCCATACCGGTGCCCCGTACAACAAAACAGAAGTAGTAACTGTTGCCAGTAGCTGTCTTCTTATCTGTCTAGGGCCTCCGACATTCGGCATTATTCTAGATAATGCCCCCTGTACCCCAGCTGCTTTCTTGCTGGCCGCGATTATGTGCTCTTTGAAGTTGAGCCGTGCGTCCAGGAGCACCCCCAAATAGCTGATGAAGGGCTGCGACTGTATGTAGGTGTCGCCTATTTTGAGGGTGATGGTTTCCCTTGCCTTCCGACTGCTAACAAGAAGTGTTTCGGTCTTTTGCTCTGCTAAACTCAAGTCCGCTGCGAGCATCCAATGCTGAATTGTGGCTATAGCGAATGAGAAGGTTGTTTGTATCTCCTCTATGTGCTTGCGCACTATGATCAATGCCACATCATCGGCGAATGCCACTAGCCTGACGCCCTCAGGCAGACCGAGCAGGAGAAGGTCGTTGTACATTACGTTCCATAAGAGGGGGCCAAGAACAGAGCCCTGAGGTACACCTCCTGTGATCTTATAGTCTACTTGCCCATTTTCAGTTTGGTACAACAAGATGCGGTCCTTGAAATAGGCTGAAACCATTCTGCGCAAGTACTGCGGAACTTCCATCCTGGCAAGAGCCTCCAAAATGCGGTCCCAGCGGGCCGAGTTAAAGGCGTTCTTGATATCCAGGGTGGCTATTAGACAGTACTTTTTTCCACCTCTTCTCCATCTCTTTCCCGAGATAGCCTCTCTGGCGATGTTGGTAACGAGTGTCACGGCATCGATGGTTGATCTCCCCTTTCTGAACCCGAATTGGTTGGTGGAAAGTTTTGGCTCAACGTAGGGCTCCAGCCTATCTGCTATTATTCTTTCAAGGAGTTTTCCCGCAGAGTCCAACATACAGAGGGGACGATATGATGACGGTTCGTCTGGAGGTTTCTTTCCCCTTTTAGGTAGGAGCACAAGCCTCTGCTTTTTCCACTTAGTCGGGAAAACCCCCTGCTTTAGGCAGGTCTCATACATGTGTAGAAACATGTCAGGCCTATTGGCTATGGCGCCTTTTAGCGCGATGTTAGGTATGCCATCTGGACCGGGAGCCTTACCGTTTTGGAGCCGGTTGCACGCGCCCATCAGCTCATTCATAGTCACTGATGGTATATCTTCGTCCCTCACCTGCCACGAAGGATAAGCGGGTAGCTCAGGCTTCGCAGGAAACAAGTGAGTGACAATGCTGTGCAATGATTCGGGGCAGTTCGTTGATGTCATGGGGGGAGCCTTGATTTTATGCATCACGATTTTATACGGTTTTCCCCATGGATCTTGGTCAACTTCGTCACACAACTCCTTCCAGTAGGATCTCTTGCTTGAGAGAATGGCTCTTCGTAATTGTTGTCTTTTGATCTCATAGTCGAGCCTTAGTTCTTCTGTTGTGACCCTGTCGCGTCTCCGTGCTCGTTGATGCAGCCTTCGTGCTTTGAGACACTCTCGTCGGTGTTGTGAGATCGTGTCGTTCCACCAGTAAACTGGTGGGCGGCTGTTGTTCTGCCGTCTCCTTGGCATGGAAGCATCGCAGGACTTGACAACGCTTGTCATTATCTCTTTGACAGTGGCTTCTGCGCTTGTTGCTATTGACAATGGTTCCTGCTCCATTACCAAGGCGAATGAATCAGCATCGAAAGCATTTTTGTTCCAACCGACTGGCTGTGACCTCGCACGACTGACACACAATCTTCGTTTGGGAGTGGTGTTGATTTCCCATATAATAGCTTGGTGGTCGCTATTAGTAAACTCCTCATCGACCCGCCACTCACAGCCCCCTTTAATTAGGTTGCTGCTAACGAATGTCACATCGATAATGGAGCTGGCTGTGCCTTTGCGATATGTGCTTACGGCTCCTGTGTTGAGGAGTACCAGGTTGAGCGAAGACATGGTCTCAAGGAGAGCTCGTCCTCTCGCGCTCGTTTCCCGGCATCCCCAGTCAATTGCCCAGGCGTTGAAATCTCCTGCGATGGCGACCGATTCACGCTTCCGTACATCCTCCGCCAAGGTGTCCAAGAATAACTCGAACTCCTCGAGCTGTGCACTAGGAGGTGCATAGCAGCTATAGAAGTGAACCCCTCCCACTTTGGCTCTCACAAGCCATGGTTCGGGGGTATTTGGGAGTTGTTGGAACGGAAGTTTACCGCAAGCCCATATCGCTGCTCTGTCCGTTGTGTCATTTACCCAGGACAGGGTGTCGAAGTTTTTGTACTGCTCGCAGATTATGGCTACGTCGCAATCCAATTCCCGCACCCGCTGTACCAGTAGGTCTTGGGCTGCTTCGCAATGGTTGAGGTTGAGTTGCAGTACTTTCATTTACGGGCTTGTGCTGCTCTCATCGCCTGTTGGTAGATCGGACATTTCCAACTACCCGCAACGTGCCGGCAGTCTGACCTACTATCTTTCTCTTTGCAGAGTAAGCACTTGGCAGGTTGTTGACAAGCCGAGGCATTGTGACCAGCGCCTCCGCATCTGTGACAACAACTGCTTCGGTCAGTCTTGCCTCTGCACGCCTGGGCGCTGTGCCCAAAGTGCCAGCATTTGAAGCACCGTCGAAGGCTGATCCTCTCGCGAACACGTACTGTGCCCCACGCAAGTTTCAGCTTTCCAAGTGCGATGGCTTTCTTGGCCTGGACCTCTGGGAGACAAACAACTGCCGTTTGTGTTGATCTATATGCCCGTCGAAGTGATTTCACTGCCTCCTCAGTGATCTCTGCCAGGCCGTCGATATTATCTTTGAGCAGGTTTACTACGTCTTCCTTGGTACTGATCTCGTCCAAGTCTTTAATTTCAATCTCGATTTGCGGTATTCGAGATTGTACAGTGGCCCCGCTTGGGAGCTTATTCTTGATGGCGTTACAATAGCGCTCCATCTCCTGAGCGTCTGCCTTGGCGAATAACAAAAGTAGATCTCCCTTAGCTGTTCATCGGATCTTATTGACTTTTTTGCCTATATCCTGCAAGGTGGGATCATTCTTGATACCTCGCAAGATATCTGCATGGGAGCTCTTCTCGCCTTTCTTTATAAGCAGCGTACATTGTGGCGCTGGTTTTTGCTTATTGGTCCTCGGGGCCTTTTTCCTCTTTACCACTTGCCAGTCAGTCGACTGGTTTGCAGGTTGGTTTTTGGTCTGCGGTTTAAACTTGGATTTTAATCCATTGTTTCTCTCCGCTTCTGAATTGACCACCCTACTTGTTGTTCCCTGGGTGGTTTGCCCGATGTTCTGGCGACCTTCCTTACCGGGCTTTAGCTTGCTAGCTAGCACCGGTTTAAGAGTTTTAAGTGGTGGTGCCTTACTTGATGAGGCTACTGAAGGCGAGGCCTTCGGTGGTGAGGTCCTTGCTACAGAGGCTACTTTTATTGAAGCCGCCTGCTTTGGGGCCGCCGGTGTTGATGCAGCCGGTTTTGAGTTAGCTGCTTTTGAGGCAGCCGCTTTTGGGACCTCCTTTTGCTTTTCACCTTGTGTCTGAGTGTTTGACAACTTTAATGGCGATGTCTGTGTTGTAGCAGGTTTCGCTACAGGAGGTGGCCGCGTCGTTGACGTCTGATATTTGTCATATTCTGACTTAATGGCGTGTGCCAGTTTCTTGATCTCATGATGTACATTGTGCCTAGGCCCAATGAACTTCAAGAGCTCATCGATCTTTGCTCCTAATTTGTTTGGAGCGCCACTCTCATTTGTTGCCCTTTCTTGGACGTCAACTCCACTATTCGCCTTTTGGAGGACTTGGCTGGATAGTGTCTTGCTGCCAGCTCTAGTTTTAATGGTGGATGTTGTACCATTACTAGTGTTCTTCTTCTTGTCACTATGTGACGGAACCAGTGATAATTCGCTCCCCCCAGAATCCGTGGAGCGTGCACCGGCCACCGAGGCTTTCACTCGATCGGAACCGGTGGCGGGATTATCCTCTGCAGAGGTACCCACCTGGGGTATTAAGTTCACCTTATCACCCATATCCATAAATGGTTTATTTTCGGGGTTCCTTCCCCTATCTGATTTTGGTCCGCCCTGAAGAAATCCTCAGTACTCCCCATTGCTGAAGAGCGTTCCCCTATCCGCCACCTGGGGAGGCGCCCGGTAGTGGACCAACAACCACCCCGGGAGAGTTCTAAAAATTGTGTGTACAGTGTTTTGTGTGACTGTGGCCATTCTTATACCGGTGAAACTTCAAGACCTTTAGAAGTAAGGAAAAAAGAACATCAATATAACATTTCCAGAAGACATGTGGACAAATCAAATTTGGCCAATCATGTATTAACGAGCACCGGCAGCCATAGGATAGACTGGGATAAAACAAAGATTTTGTTGAAAGAAGAAAATTTAAAAAAGAGAAAACTTAAAGAAGCCAGCTGTATGATGATAAACAACACTGAAATCGGACCACCTTCAGCCGACCTTCATTTGGACTGGAAGAATTTACTGCTAACAGAACAAAAAAACGGTAACCTCAGTCAAGTGATCGCCAAACGACAAATTGTCAGTGTCAAATTTTTTGCCAAACAACAAATTCAAAATCAAAGCGAAAATTTTTTAGAAAAAAAACCTCGAAAACAACACTAGACGATTGACAACGACTCAAGACTCGGAGTTGAAACGTCTCCATACACAGATAAGTATTACACAATATACAATACATTACTTATATACAGGAATACTGGTTGATCATTTTATAGACATCTCTTTCTCTCAGAAAAACTGTGAGGAAGAATCACTGTACAGACAGCCAGTAATCCGGGCAATTTTACGAAATTGCCTTACTACACTTTGTACTACATATACAATTTTTAAATACTTATCTGTTACAGGGAAAAAAATGGAGGAGAGAAAACCCAATGAATAGACAAAATAACTAATGTGTATGCTGTTGATTTAGCATTTAGTGATAAAAAATGTATGGACGATATTAAAAACAATAATTCAGTTTCCAATTGTGTGGACAAGAATACTAAATTAATAACAAAGGTAAAATTTGAAAAGAACAACAATTTTGTATTTGAGGTGACACCTGAAGTGAGAAAGTCAATACTTAAACAGGGATATGTGTCTGTAGACTAAATCCAAATCATTTGTCTGTCCTATTTGCTCTGAAAACCACGAATTAAAGAACTGTAAAGCGGATTTTAAATAATTTGGTCAAGTGCGAGTTGGACTCGCATACTAAGGGTTCCGTACCACCTTCAAGATTCTAATATTCCAGTTTCAGACAAACAGGGAATGAGTGCATTTTCTTATATTTACCCCAATATCTTTTAAAGGAAGCGGTTTAAGTTTATAAAAAATATACACTTTGATTTTCCACACATTTTATTTTATCTGCTTCATGATTCGCTTGATTTTTATCAGAATAAATATGTATTAAATTTTCTAATTTGGCCCCGAGAAATTACTAATAAACTTTCAGAAGAAGCCTTTTATAATCTACTATCTGAGTTTTGAGGCTGTGTATATAGGAAGATAAAAGGCAAAATAGGTCAAGTTTTAAATTATAAATTGTTAAATCTGTTATTCAAATTATTTAAAAATACAAATAAAATATATTTTTCAAAATTTAAATAGTGTAGTTTCAAAAGTGGGAATTAAGTCGATGTTTCAAATTTTTGTTAATATCTTTTAAACAAATGATCTAAAAATATGATAAATTTGTAATTCACTTATATGAGCCTTTTATCTGATATATTACATGATGCATTTGAAAATTGAATTTTTATTTTTCATTTAATTGTATAATTTGTCTCTAAAATTGCTATGGGGATTTTCTAATAATTTTTCTTATACATTTCAATTGAGCCCCAGTACCCCTAATTATTTTCAAAATTTTAGGTAGTTTTGTTTCGGAAATAAAGCGAGAAATTAATTTTTTTTTATATCTTTATGTTAATATATTGTAAATAAATAATTTTAAAAATATAAAAAATATATATTTATATTCCTCATAATGAGCCCTTTCATTTGATGTATTGCATGATGCGTTAAATTTTTTTTTATTTTCCGTTTAATTCTATAATTTGTCCCCCAATCTTAATTTTAGGGATTTCTTCATATTTTTCCTGTAAACAAAAAAATTTAGATCTTATAGGTCAGGGAATAACACCGGGAATGAGTATTTTTTTTTAAATATTTTTTTAATATATTTTAAAATATTCATTTTAAAAAAATTAAAAAAATACATTTGCATTCGTCATAATGAGGCCTGTGATTTGATATATTACATGATCCGTTAGAAACAATTATAATTTTTTATTTCTATTTAATTCTATAATTTGCCCCCCAAAATGAATATTAGGGGTTTCTCCTTATTTTTTCAGTAAAGTTCAGGTGAGGGGCTATACCTCAATTTTTTTCAAAATTTTCCAGCTTATGGTTTCGGTGATAAGGGAGGGGGGAATGGGTATTTTTTTTATATTTTTGTTAATATCTTTTAATTAATTTATTGTAAAAATATGAAAAAATATTTTTGTTTTCTTCATAATGAGCCCTTTCATTTGATATATAACATGATGGGTTAGAAACAATTTTAATTTTATATTTTTCATTTAATTCTGTAATTTGCCCTCCAAAATTAAAAGTAGAGGTTTCTCCTTATTTTTCCAGTAAACTTTAGGTCAGACCCTATATTTTTTTTCAAATGTTTACGTTTTATAGTTTCGGAGTTAAGGGGGGGGGGGTAAATTTTGGTATATTTTCGTTAATATCTTTTTAAATTTTTTTAAAATATGAAAAAAATATGTTTGTGTTCCTCAGAATGGGACCTTTCATTTATGTATTAAATGATGCTTTTGAAATTTTTTTTATTTTTAAATTTTCATTTAATTGTATAATTTGACCCCCAAAATCAATAATAATGGTTTCTCCTTATTTTTCCTGTAAAGTTGGGGCAACGTTCTATATTTCCTATTTTTTCAAAATTTTAGGCTCAGTAGTTTCGGAAATCAGGGGGGGAACGGTCGATTTTTTTAGTTTTCCCCCCAGAAGTACCCCTAAAATCAATTTTTTTTCTTTTACGATATGTACTCCTGATCGGGTCACCAAACTATACATTGATACCAAATTTCAACCTCTTCCGTCCAATAGTTTAGGAGAAAATTGCTGTGATGTGACAGTGGCAGAGGAGTGATATTTTATGGGTATCCGTATATTGTATATACGGAACACTAAAAACTTAATAATTGTAACAATTTTAATTTACAAAGTAAACGTAAACTAAACGACAAATATCCTATTGTTCATGCAGCTAGTGAATATAAAGCTTGTTTTTTGTACAAAAACATTTTGGAAATTTAAAATCGAAAATAGATTATGGAGAAGGGTAAAATGAATATAAAACTAAGTATCGGCTATTTTTAATACCAGAACATTAATTTCTAGTTTTCTCGATTTATGTGATGTTATTAATCAATATAGATTTAATATACTTGCTCTAACTGAAACATGGCTGTCGCACGACATACCATCTAGTGCAGTTGCTATTCCCGGATATCATTTTTCGCGTAAAGACCTTCAAAGTCGTGGCGGTGGTGTAGTTTTCTACCTAAAAAACGATATTTTTGCAGAGGAAATAAATATTAAAAATATTGATTATTTAAATGATGATTTATGTAAAACATTGTGGATCAAAGTTAAATTAAATGATCTACAGTTCGCTACAGAAGTAGTATACAGACCTCCTGGAACAAATGTAAATTCTTTTATTGATGTACTAGATAAAATGTTAAATTATTTAATTCCGACTGCCAATAATATCTTAATTATGGGTGACATGAACATAAATTTATACAATTATAATAATCAATTATCTTCATGTCTAGAATCTTACGGTTTCACAAAACTCATTAAAGAACCTACCCGAATACAGAACTCTACGTCCACATTATTAGACCCAATATTTGCAACAGATGAAGGGGACCTAAGAATTGTAAACTCGGGCACAATTAATGCAGATTCTATAAGTGACCATAGACTTACCTTTTGTCAACTCACTGGAACGTCCTATAAATTTAAACATAAATTGCGTACCTATAGGGATTTTAGCTTATTTAACGAAGATTAATTTTATTTTTTTCTTGACAGAATTAACTGGGACAACATATATTTCATGGATAACCTTAACGATTAGGTCAAATTTCTGACAGATAATATTGTTTACTTGTTTGACTTATATTCACCTGTGAAAACGGCACGACTTAGTAGACCTTTCAAACCCTGGATTACTAACATCATAAAACTTCTGCAAAATTTACGAGACAGAGCACTTCAAAGGTATAATGCTATTAAAAATGCTCAAACTTGGAATTATTACAAAGAGTTATGGAACAAGTAATTCTATAAGAAGAGAACGAGCGGCTTATCAAAACTCGGTCAACATACGTGATTCAAAAAAATTTCCTTAAAAACTAACAACATGAATTTTAAACGCATAAATAATGACATTTCACAGCATCTTTGTGATCCAGATAAAATCAATGATGCTTTTCTTAATTTCATAAATGGTACTGCTGTGAGTCAGGTAAATACTATAAGTTCAATTTACAAAAATAGTAAATTTGATAATGCACTTAATTTCTCTTTTCTAGTGGCAAGCCCACAACAAATATATAATATCAGCATGAGCTTAAAATCTAACACATTTGAGTCTGATGGAATGACTCTGATAATGCTTAAGTTATGCCTGCCGGTTATAACTTTACACTTGACGCATATTATTAACTGTTGCTTAGAAATTGGATACTTTCCACAATGCTGGAAGGAAGAGCTATTATTAGCCCTATCCCTAAAGTTAAAAATCCTGCGGACTACAAGGACTAACGACCGATAAGTCTGCTGCAAGTGTTAAGCAAGTTGCTAGAGAGAGTGGTGTATATACAGCTGAGTACTTCACTTATAACAACATTTTGCCGAAATATCAATCAGGAATTCGTTCGGGTTAAAGTACAGCTACAGCACTCATTAACTTATGTGATAACATTATAAAATCGTTAGATGATTTACGACGCATGTTAACCAGTTATTTTAAAAGTCATTCATTATTTTAAAACTTCTCTATATAAACAAGTCAATTTTAAACATCAAAATAAGGACAAAAATTGTGTGAAACAATTGTTTTGCCAATCTTCTATTACTGTTATACAGTGTACTATCCTTGCCTTAGTTTACCAAGAAAAGAATTCAAAAAGTACAAAATACCTCTTGTAGACTTGTTTGCGTACTTCGTATATTTGACCATATAAGTCAAAAACTAATAGAAATAAACTGGTTAACAATGAAAAAGACTTGGCAATATCATTTTTGTAAATTTGTCCATCGTATTATTCACACGAGAACACTGGAGTATCTTTGGGAAAAAATAGTTTATGCTAATCAAATTCACACTAGACATACAAGATTCAGCAACCTCTTATATGTCCCTGGACATACATCAGCCATGTTTTAGCGGTCTTTCTCATTTAACTCAGTTAAAATGTATAACAAAATTATTCTGGAAAATTTAGATGATACAACTTTACTTGGTTTTCAAAAGAAAATTAAAAAGCTTGTTTAACGACACTTTTGTTTTTAAATTGTCTTAATGTAGTTTGTCAATGTCAATACTTTCCTTCATATTGTTCAATTACCTCAATTACCTACTTCAGTAATAACTATTTTGTAATAGCCGTAGGCTAAACTCCGCCTTTTGTTTTTGCTATGTATGTGTATACTGTATAGATTTATGTATGTGCATGCTGTATAGATACATGTATTACATGGATGACACAATAAAGACGCTTATCCCCGACTTGACCATACAATGTATGGCATCACACTCCCTCTAAATTCACTAAACCCCAAATATACTACATATCAAAAGGGTTTTGCTCTGTGGGAGCCCTTGCCAGGTTATCAGGCCCGTAGTTGGCTACGTGGCTGCAGTTCCCCATTAATTTTCTGACCCTCCGAGCTGTGCCTAACAGGAAGGCTTTTTGAATCAGTTGGTAAAGATGTTCGTCCAGACCAAGGTATTTCAAATTGTTTAATAGATGTTTTGGAACTACTCCTGTTGTTGACATAACAATTGGTACCGTTCGAGTGTTGTTCATGTCCCATTGTCTCTGTATTTTAAATTCTGCTTAATATTTATATTACTGTTGTTAGGGATTGCTATGTCAATTAAGGTTATTTTTCTAGAGACTTTATATACCAAAACTATATCTGGGCTATAGTGAGCAACAGTCCGATCGGTTAATATCGTCCAGTTCCAGTACAGCTTGTAGTTATTATTTTCTAAAATAGATTCTGGTATACATAGTAGGGTGTTCTTACTGACTGTGATAGCACAAGTTTAAGCGCTAGTTCCTGGTGCAGTATTTTTGCCCCAGCATCATTTCGTTCTTTGTATTCAGTTGCACCATTTAACTATTCCGAATGAGTAACTGAGTACTGAACACGTGTAGGTTTTAATAGCCTGAAATAAGTTTTTACTGTTAAGCTTAGTTTTCAACAGTCGTCTTACCCTTCTTTAGAACTCTGTGATACGTCCTTTTTCATGGTGGAGTGATCAATTCGTTGAGCCTGCTTTATTCCAAGGTATTTATAAGTATGGCCTTCCTCCATGGATTCAATTGAGGTGCCATCACTCATTTCGTAGGGACCTGCTGTATTTTGCCTTTTACTATATTGATAATTCGGCATTTGTCTAGGCCAAATTGCATATGGATGTCACTAGAGAACCGTTCTACTATTTTAAGCATATCATGCAGCTGTTGTTTCGTAGCTGCCATCAGCTTTAAGTCGTCCATGTATAACAAATGGTTTATATCTTTCTTGACTTTAGGGCTCTTTGAATTTTTCGGTCTGTAAATCCGTTTTGTCTCAGAGATGTTTTTAAACTGTCCATTTCTTCTTTATATATATATATATATATATATATATATATATATATTCTTTCCTATATTCCTATTTATAAGAACATCAAGGAATGGTAGTTGATTGTTGGCTTCAACCTCCATGGTAAATTTTATTTTGTGATGGATTAAGGTGGTCTAAAAATGTGTTGAAGTGTTGAAGTTTTCCCTCCCATGAGGCCATATCACAAATGTATCATCCACATATTGCAGCCATAAACTGGGCTTAAGAGTTGCTGTTCTTAGTGCCAACTCCTCAAAGTTCTCCATAAAAAGGTTCGCTAGCAGAAAGTTACGAGAAACGTCGTCATTTTACCATCGATCTCGGCAGGGATCAGTTATTAACTACGCGGATGAATTCCCGGAAACCATCTAACACACAACATTCAACGTCCTAGGAAGGTCCCAACGAGGTCCTGGGAAAAATGTAATTTCTTTTTATACACTTTTATGTATTCTATATATCATCAAATAAACTCTCCAATGCTTTAGCCAATACTGTTTTTGATGTGTTCAGATATTTGTTCATACTTCAAAGAGAAATTTTTAATCTATTCTAATGCCTGATGCTTTGATTTTATTTTAGCCATATGTTTTCGAATGTTGTCATTGAAATGATTAAAACTGATGGTCACAAATTTGTGGGTATATCACCCGTTTTCACCATTAAAAATTTCAACTTCCTTTTACAAAAAATTGATGGCATCTTCATACTGGAAGTATTGTATTGTGCATTCAAGATGTGCATTTTTATTGAAAAAACACTTGAAGAATCAAACTGATTGTCAAACGATAATAAAAAATGAAAGGAGTGATAACTACCTTACACATTTATATCAATTTTCAGGGTTATCGGTCTGTATCCAACTACTATATTTTTATGCACAATACTCATTTGTTTTTACACGTTTTGTGTTAGCGATATATTAACAACATATTCCTGTTACACGATGAATGATAGTGGTGGTCGACACTGTCCAAGGGGAATTGAATACGAGACAGCTGACCTAAACGAGAAGTTTCTTAACGACCGCTGCATATTTAATATTTAAACTACCCTTGTATTGAGAACTATTCGCTATAATCTTTATAACATAATCAAATAATGGTAACATTACTTAATATGTTCTCAAGGATTAACTAGAATGTCCTAGTCATAGTCCATGCTGGCTGTTCGCCTATATTTTTGTACTCCCACCCCTTGCCGATATCATCATGTGAGTGTGACTGGACGAAATTAAACAGTTCCTTCTATTTCATACTCATGGTATATACATTCAACTTTCGGACATCTATTCTCACTGTCCCACGTTATTACCAATGATTGAGAAAGCAATTTGATATGGTTATTTTTCTCTACCCCGCTATCCTGATCCAATAGTTCAGTCTTCCAGAGTTATATATATGTTTGCTATCCCAGGTGATAACCACTTAGTGACCAAGCCATTTAATATATTTATTTACCCTACAACATTTTTGAAACTTTTTTGCGTAGCCCAAACACTGCTATAAATTGATTTAAATCGAGTAGTGTAAACAACTGATAATAATGTATGATATTTTATTATATTTTCCCTTTTTCTATTCTCGAACAAACCCTGTACTTGGGTTTTTACATCCATAAGAAGATTTCTTAACTTACCTCGCATAGCGAATCCTGTCCACTTTAAGATCATTGAACAGCATTGCAGACCTCTATCTTATGTATCTAATTCCGTTGTATATAGATAACGACGTTAATGACTCTTGAATTGAAGCTGTTTTACCTATTCAGATTGTACTTCGAATTATGATGTGGTTTATAAGCTGTTGAGAGAATTAAATAAATAATTAAGTTGGTAATTCTGGTGCTCTTTCATTTAAATGAATACTTTTTTAGGCACAACGAAGAGAGTAAATTGATATCTGTTATCATTGTTCTATTCCAACCTGGCGCTGCCGGCAAGACTATGTTTTAAAGGGTTGTTGATTGTTTTTTCATGGAGCGTTAGCTTCTCCAAACGAACTGTAGTCATGTACATATTGGCGGGAAGACAATTTGTATTCAAAGCCTTGTTGGATCCCATAGTCGAGGGTTTGCCTTAGAATCCAACTTTCTATGTTTGAATCCTCGTCGCCGCTTTTTCTCTTAAATCCTGCGCATGGCTACCACAAGAAGGTGGTAATTTTCTGTCTTATTAAGACGTTACGGTGCTTTACCGAAACCAGTCTCCGCTAGAGGACGCGGAGGCGGGCGTGCGCTGGCGTAGAACAGAGGACGCCTGCTTGAGATTGTCTAGGAAAGGGGGCACTCATGCCAACACTAGTCCAGAACAGATGGCACTGAGAGAAATTGAATTACCTCACGCCGCAGCTGCTGCTCGCGGAGAGGTGGCGCTCAGGAATGAGTTTCGCTCGCGATGACCTCGAGTGACAATAAGCGTGCCGGCAAAAAGGTGCGGTCAGTTCCTGTATCAAGAGCATGGCGGCATAGATCAAAGAGCCGCCTAACCTCGTGAACTTGAATATTTTCCCGTACTCCAGTGAGGCTACCAATACTAAGTTGGTCCCGAAGGAAAAGTCAAATTGACACCCAAAGCCCTACGATGTGCCCAAAATATTTAAAAAAATCACAATTCGGCGATTAGATAGTGCCTTCTACTAACCAGTATACCACTTTGAAAAATATCTTGCCAGTATCATTGTACTATTGTAGAAAAAGAAGACCCTGACGTGAAAAAACTTCGATCAGTTCACACGTATCGTTAATAGAAAACATTATAGCCCGCTCCAATGTCCTCATATCCAAGTATAACCGTAGAGGAAGCACTTGAACAAATATCAGAAAATGCAGACCTCCCAACTCTCATAATAGACTTATCAAGGCACTGCCTTAAGAGTGCTTTTTTTATGCTAGACAACAGTATTTACACACAAAGCGACTGAGCAAAAATGGGGTCCCTGTATCACCAGCGGTTGCTAACCTCATGAAGACACATTTCGAGGAAAAACACTCGAGACAGCAAAACTGAAAAGACCTATCCAATAAGCTTAATATTTAGCACACAACTAGCATTTCCTGGTGCTGGTAATCATTTCGGAAGACACCAGATCTAAGATCACAAGCAGACCTTTTATTCGGATTATAAAACGGTACTCAAGATACGCCTCAAGTACCTACATCGTTGTTTCTCTGTAGTTTCTCAATGGTTCTAACTTGAACCCGATTTTTTATTATCCAAAATTATTAAATTTATATATTTTTTATATAATATAATAACTTAAATTCTCAGTTTTTTAAATTGTTAATAAATAGTTTTTCGTATTTTTTTTACTATTTTGGCATTTAGTAACAAAGCAAAGTAAACGTTGTCAATAATAATTAATAAAATATCGAAATTATATTTTAATTTCGATATTTTATCTTGTACTGTAGACAGTCTTTATGAAATAACTAAATAGTAGTTTTTTATATCGTATAGTTATTAACGAAATGTCCAACACTCAGCTAACATGGTTACATAGAGCGGAGTTGAATTACATGGATTTAAAAATCTTGGAAAAAAGGTATATTAGGTGACCCGTATGCAGCTGCATATAATACAATGTTTTTGAAAAACGCCTGGAGTTGAATTATATTTATACAGGGTGGATAAAAAAATGTGTTATGTAAGCAGTAAGAATATTTGAATTGAGTTATTATTATACTTATGAACAGAATTGAAGAAATGTTAGAAGCAAATTTTTATACAGGGTGGTTGAAATATAAGATGGAGTGGAATAATAGTTTATAGGGTGGTTAAACAATTGCTTTAGATCCACAAGTAATTCACAAGTAGCATATATAGCATGGTTCAAATATTTAGCAGGTGGGTTTAAAAAATATTTTAAAGGAATTATCTACAAGCTGTTCCATATATCGGATAGATGAAATATACGCTGGCCTAGAATTCTAAGTATATAGGGTGGTCCAAACATGTAATTCCTATACAAGGTTGTTCAATCATAGGGTGAAGTAGAATAATAATATACAATGTGGGTAAAAAAATGCTTCATAGGGTAGAGCATCAGCAGTTGCATATATAGATCACGTGAGTAATTTAAACAAGGTGACAAAAAGTTGCATATGAAGGATGGTTTAAATGAAGTGTGGAGAGAATTATATTTTATGCTGTGGTTAATAAAATATGAGAAAAAATGATGAAATAGCGTAGCTCATAATCAGTTGCACAAAGAGAATATTTGAAATATAGGGAGGAATAGAGTTAAGTAGATAAGTATTTGAAAATTGTTACATAGGGTGCCTCATAAACAATTGCCAGTTCTGGTGAAATTTATTGGGAATTTGTGGATTTATATTGTTGTACAGGGTGGTAAAAAATGTTATGCTGTGTGACCGATAAGCAGTTGCACATACAAATAGTGATAGAAATTGATTGCGGAGCAGAATTATAGTTAAACAGTATGGATAAAAAATTGTTGAAAAAATTTCTAGGATAGAACATGAGCTGTTGCCTGAATGCAGTATGTGAAACATGAGGCCAAGTAAAATTATATTTTTACATTGTTATTAATACAATATTAAAAAAAAATTGCATATAAGGGGTAGTTGACATATAAAGTAAACACAAAATATATTTAAACAATTATTATAAAGCGTATAGGGTGGAATAGAATTATAGTTAGATAATTAAAAAAATATGTATTGGGTGGTGCATAAACAGCAACATATACAAGATGGTTATACTACAGGGTGAAAGAGTGTTACAGATATACAAGGTGGATCCAAAAAATGTTGAATAAAATTTTTATATAAGCACTTGCAGTTTGGGTGAGATATATTCAGGATTGGTAGATTTATATCTATGAAAGGTGGTTCACCAAAGTAAGAATAAATTGTTACATCGGATAGCCCATATGTTTCATAAACTATTTATTCAATTACCTTTCAAAATTCTTCTCTTGCACCTATATGTATTGTACAAAGTACAACAGTTTATCAGGATCACTTAGGGCAATAAACTATAATATACCAGTCAGTTATTAATAAAGACCTTCAAACATTAGGTGACTAGATCAAAGTATATCGGCTCGCATTTTTGGAAAATGAAGTGTTCTTCGACAAACTTTAATTCAGACCACGTTTTCAATTGTAATATAACTTAACATAACTGAACACGAATAATAAATTATAATATCGAAATTATATTTATTTTATTAATTATTCTTTACGTTTATTTTAGCTGATTCTGCTTTTTCTGGATTTGGACCGCCTCATTTTTCGAATGAATTTATTTATACATCTAAACCAACATATAAACAAAGTTTTCCAACGTTTCGGCTACACTTACTTACTTACAATTTGTGCTTCAGTGTGACAAATTTAAAAGGGTGAAGTTTCAAAGTGTGGGCGAAACGTCGGAAAACTTTGTTTATTTGTTGGTTTATGTATATAAATTTATTAGTTCGAAAAATGACAATAGAAATTATACTAACTGAACATTTAGTCGATTATATATAAATGAATTTTGAATAGGGTAAATCACTTCGTATAATAAAAAATCGGATTCAAATTAGAATATATAAGAAATAATATTTTCACATTACAGATCAACAAAGATGTAGGTCCTTGAGGCGTATCTTGTGTACGTTCTTGATAATCCGAATACAGCTTGCTTGTGATGCTAGATCTGGTCCCTTCAGAAATGACTAAGTGCACCAATCTAAATTTCAATAACATAGGAAATGGTTGCTATGTTCCATTTATTAGGTTTTTTGGATAAGTTATTTTGTTTTGCTGTCTCTAGTGCTTTTTCCGCGAAATCTGTTATAAAGACGTTAGCAAGCGCTGGTGTACTGGGGCCCCAATGCTGCTCAGGGTATACTTGCGGTTCTCAAACATCACCAATTACAAACGAGAAGTGCCACAACTATCTTGCAGAAAACAACTACAAATATATGCTTTAGTTTAATAGAATTTGTGTCATTACTTCTACTAAAAATTGTTATTTTTTTAAATTTACTTGAATTTGCTTGTAATTTAATGTTTGCTACTATCTGACAAAAAAGATAAGTCTATACCCATACAATAAAAACTTGAAGGCTTCTAAATGCTAGATTTAGAATATAAACTTTTTACAAACTCTATTATTTTATTCTCAACTAAGTGGCAACCAAGTATTAACCACTGTAGCAACCAGTACAGTACATTTGTTTAGCTCATTTGGGCAACTATTGCAATTTGATTCCGACCAAGCCAGAAATTTAGTGTCAAATGTGTTTTGGAACTCTGGGACTTAAAAAGCATTAAGAAAACCAGAATTTGCCCCGCCCTTATCCCCACTGTCAGATGGCATGAAGCAGAGATTGACATGACTATAGAAAATCCTCTTTACAAAGTAGTCGAGAATATCTAAAGGGACTAGGCTAAGCACATACTTCAGGCTTTTCTCGGGTAGATTAAATGAATGCATTAGGTCATTTTCCATTTTTCATTCGGTAATGAATTAAGACTTCTATTTTAGAACGTCTAAAGGAGCCGTTAAGGAAAATACACTGACAAATTGCGGGCAAAACTAAGTGCCACCCATATCCTGGCAATAACGATATCTGACAAACAAAGAAATTGGACTGAATTAGAACAAGTGTACAAAGCTTGGTTGCAGAAAGTGGACAAATTTCGATGAATATATAGGCTACTGTAAAACTAACAATAAAATGGTAGACACCTTTTTGATCTCTTTTTTACATATGAATAAGGCTGCAATTAATGAAATTACATATTACTGTTGCCATTTGTTTTTGAGTTATTAACAAAATTACAAACTTCTGAGTATTTGCTAAATATCTACATATGGCTTATTTGTACAGTTAGGGCAAAACAAGTTTTACATGGTGAAGGCACATTGTGACATAGGATAACTAATGATCAAACACAAATGACTTATATTTTCGTCGTTTGATAATGACACAAAGTCGAAACTATAGTCACGTTTATACGTATCTAATCAAGTAAGTGATAGCAAACAAAGTAAGTTTTTGTGTGTGATCATCACAATTGTTTACCACGAAGTAACAGCTGCCGCTATCGAATTTTAGGATAATTTACCTGGCCTCGGATAAAATGATGAATTCTGTAGCATCCGTTTTACATTTGTTTCTAGTAGGCGTGCGTCCTGTTATATATCATAGACATTAATTAATTAATTAATTAATTCAGCTGTTAGTTCAAAAATGTGTCATTTTATGCTGCGTCGGTATCCCACTCAATTTCAAAAAAAAAGTATCAAACGAAATAATAATTATAATGATGCAATGGATTTGCCGAAAGAAGACTCATATATCCATATTTGCGAGAATAAGGGTAAACCTTTTCAATTTCAAGCCATAAGTAACAAATAAACTGTTTGTAACTTATGTTTTACATTTGTTTATAGTAGTTATCTGTCATATAATACAATTCTATCAGGGGTTCTACACGAAAGCCCCAACGCCAATGCCAATGTTGCCTACTTAATTTATATTACATCCACACATTCGGAGGTACACCAGTTTGGTCCGGTCAGATCCAATGTGAGGATATCATATATCAAAATTGCTATAAGTATATTCCTTACCAAATGGAAAAAGCGAAACGATTTAGCAACACCAAAGTAGAAATCAAAGAACCAGTAAGTATAAATTCAAGCTGCCAACGTGTGTGCGAGTGGTGCAGGATGGCAGAAATTCCCTTGAGAAAGCTTTCAACGGCCAACTGCCAACTCCCTCACCATGTTGGATCCAATTTTCTTGGCAAACACATTGTACGGGTAGTGTTTAGAACTAAAATCATAAAATTTGTTCAAACTGATTTCTATTGTTCTCAATACATAAATTACATTTTTTTATTATACTACATGTTGCAATTTGATATGAATATTTGACACTGAATTTACCCAATTTGTAGCAATTTAGTCTTAATTCTGGGATATTGTGTTTTACTATACAGTCAAAAGAAAGAAAAAATCAATGAATTTCAGTCTGGTGATTGTAGAAGCCACTCAGATTTATTCAATTTTGAAGGGTATATCCATGGATAAATTTATTTTTTGACAGGGACCTCCACCCTTTCTTACTTTATCTTATAGCTCTTTTAATTAACGTCCGATATAAGATTCTATGTATCTATATGTAACAGTTTCTCCTGAAATCCAGAAATCAAAATGTGTTGGGCATTTGGGTGTTATTTTATGATTCCTGAAATCTTCTTGATCATAGGAAATTTAGATAATCAATTAGCGATCTAGGTTTGTAGCTTTTGCCCGCTTTTGCCGACCATTACTTGCTGCACAAATCTTACATTTCCGGCACCAATGTTTGACATCTGCTTAGCAGTTTACCCACTAGAAGCATTGTCTCAATTCCCCAGTGATCTCGTTACTCACAGATGTCCTTCGGTTGTACCATCAGGTGGTTCTCGCAAAACCTCCAGTCTCCTACTTCTGGGGATTACAATCTGTTTTCTGTCCTTGCCTTCTCCTGGAGTTTTCACAAACCGCTTTAGAATGTGTGTGTGTGGAGTGCAGTATGACTTCATGGTGGGTAAGAAAGGGGAAATCTTCTGCCACATAGGTTTGCGGTCTTCTTACTTCCACCGGATAGTCTCTTTCAACACCGGTTCTAATTTCTGGTCTTCCTCAGGTTGCCAATGGTCGTCGACGGAGGTAGTTCGACAGAGAAGAGCCTCTTTTTCTTAAGCTCGCTGATAACGTTTGCAGTCATCAGTACATGGCTTCCTCGATAAGGGATCAGCATTCTTATGGCTGTTCCAGCGCGATGTTCTGTGAGAGTAAGAGATGCAACCTGAAAATAACTTTACTTGATTTCCGAGGCATATATAGGATAATTCATATTGAAATCACTAAATTTTTATATTACTCTATGAAGAAAACTCTTGATCACCCTCCATAATACCAAGAGCAAGACTGCGAATGATAGGCTCTCTTAATGCGTCTGATTTTATTTCTCCAATTTTGAAGGGTATGTCCATGGATAAGTTCATGGTTTCAAAGGGACCCGCACAGTTTCTTACGTTAGCTTATAGCAGTAACAGTTTCTTCCGAAATTCAGAAATAAAAATGCGTTGGGCTTTTTTGTGTGTGATTTTATGGTTCCTAAAATCTTTTTGATCATTACAAATTTCGATTCTTTATCAGCGATCTACGTTTGTTTGAATCTGTCTATAATAGATTCCTTTTTTAATGTATCAATACTTCGGAGTTTTTTTCAACCATCATGGAAAACAAACAGTACTTTTCACTATAAAACTCTATTAAATAGTCAAACAAATGAACAAATATTTCAAGTACATCGGATATAGCATCAGGGTTTAGTACTTATATAATAGTGTAATGTTTTTATTTGCCCTTCTGGTTCATTGATTTATTTCAAAACACAGTCGAACTCACTGGCATTTATTTCTACTACTTTAATTTATATTCACACAATTACATACAATCTACCTTGAAAACTGGTTGTTTGTCGCCTTACCAACATTTTGTATTCCAGTCGATGAGTGGCGATTCGACGAAGTATCGGATGCATTCCAGTCATATTGAACTCTCCTTACGACTATTTCGTCTCCGAATGTCCTAGAATTCTTCATGGTATGGGAGTATTTGCAGGACTGTTCATTTCGCCAATGTGACGTTAGGTGGATGCAACAGTCGGCATAAGAGGCTAACACGTTGAAATCTACCACCTTCAGTTTTCCTCGAGTTAGCTTCCTTATTCTGCAGATAACATCGTTGATTCCCTTTACCATATGGTAAGTCCCCTCCCAAAATCTTTACAGCTTGGGTGAATATCCAGGACGACGTTGCTAATTATAGAACTAAATAAGATGATCAACATCCGGAATTCCCTGCCCTCGTTGGTGGAGGAAGATGTTGGTCCCAGAGTCTATCTTTGACAAATAACGGTTAATGGTCCTATTTATCGGTTCTACCATTCCATCGGATTGCGGATGTAATGCTGTCGGCTGTGTTTTATTGATCTTCAAGAGTTTGCAGAAGTCTTGGAAAAGATAGACTCGAAAATGGTACCATGGTCTGAGTGCAACTCCAAGGGAACACCAAACCTACTGATCCGTTCCTTGACAATAACATCAGCAACGGTCAAGGCTTCTTAATTTGGCAAGGCATAAGCTTCAGCTCATTTACTGACATAGTCTGTCACCACCACAATGTACTTATTTCTGGAGTCAGATTCAGGAACGCACCGGCAACATCAATGGCTACTTTTGAATGATCTGCCAACATTACATTGCTTCATGAGAGCTTTTGTCGGCTTTTACGCACCATTACTTGCTGAACAAATCGTACATTTCCATCACCAATCTTATTATCTACTTGGCAGTTTACCCAGTAGAAGCGTTTTCTGAACTTCCCAGTGTTCTCGTCACTCACAAATGTCCTCTGGATGTACCACCATGGTGTTCTCGCAAAACTTCCGGTCTCCTACAGAGAAGAGCCCCTTTTTCTTCGGCTTGCTGACAATGTTTGCAATTATCAGGGCATGTCTCCTCGATAAAGCAGCAGCATTTTTATGGCTTGTTCCACCGCGATGTACTGTCCCGAACTTGAATTCTTGCAACCTCTCAATCCAACTTGCCGCTTGTTCTTTGAGTTTTTTAAACTGCCACTTCGGTGCTGCATGATCAGTCCATAGGAGGTATCTTTTACCATAGAGGTACCTGTATAATTGTTCCAACCTCTTTATCACCACCAAGGATTACCTGCGAGTAACGCAGTATTTCCGTTCTGCGTTACTCAAGGTTTTGCTGAAATATGCGATGATTTTCTCCTGACTTAAAACGAGGGCACTCGTCAATGCTCTTTTCAGTTTTTCGTCCTCGTCCCACTGGTACCGCACCTTTCCCTCTATGACTATACTGAGTGGCTAGGCGATATTGGCAAATCCTGCAGCATACCAACGATAGTACATGCATAACTACAGCTACTACCTCTTACGAAACCACATGTCCAAGGTATAGCACCTCTTCTTGGAACGGTTGACACTATTTTGGGCTTAACTTTTACCCGGAACTTCGAAATCTTTGAAATAACTCCTCGAGATTCTTCAATTGGTCCTCAAACGATTTTCCAATAACGATAATGTCGTCAAGATACACCAGGTACGTTTTGTAGGTCTTCAATAGCTGGTACTACCTGCTAATAATCGCGCATCAACTCCAAGGTGGAAAACATGTTCGATACTGCTAACGTATCTAGGGTAGCGTCTATTCTTAAAAGAGGATAGCTATCTTTCTATGTGGCGTGATTTAGTTGCCGATAAACAGGAGAAGCTCAAGGGCTATTGGGCGGTTCAATAACACCTTCTTTCTCTATTTCGTGGACTATCCTGTCGGGTTTTTCTCTTTTAGCTAGGGGGACTCGTCTCGCTGACAGTCGAATAATCTGAGCGCCCCCGGTTTTCATTTTATGTTTCACCTAGTCATTCCGTCCTTTATGTCGAAGATATCCTAATTGTTTCTAACGATGTCCCTTTGTTTTCTGCATCAGTTTTAGCTTTCTGGAAGAATCTGTTATAAGGTTCTCCAGTTCTGTAGGTAGTTTACCTGTTAGGATTGCTGAATGTTGTTTGCTTCCGACTACAGAGGAAACGGTGGCCCAAAGTTGCTCATTTCTGTAGCACAACCGAGTTAGAACTCAGGTTCATTACTTTTACTGGCAGAGTCTCCTTGGCACAAAACAAAGTCTTTACCAGTGCAATTCCTGCCTATAGTTTTATGCTGGTGTTGGTATCAATCATCATTAATAATCCAGCTTCAGCTTTCGCATCTAGGCAAGCATTTACAATGATTTCAACACTTTACAGAACATTCACATTGTTTGCTAAGATGGGTCGAAACATTATGTCTTCTTTTCCATAAAACACCACTGCTGTTGGAATGTTGTATTTCCCCCGACCATTTCGATCTCTATTTCAAGATGGAAATTAGCTGCTTCTCCTGTAGCTGTTCGCAATTGCCATTTTCTTAGTTTTGTCATTGTCGCGTCTAGAACAATGTTGGGCCTTATAAGTGTTTTCGTTGCACCTGTTTCCAATACCATTGCACGTTGCTTCTTATTAATAAGACCATCTACAGAGACACTGTTAATGCGATGGAGTAACAAAGCGTCATATGCGTTGACAATTTAGCCATGTTTACTACAGGTTGACATGGTCCTTTTACATCATCCTTCTTTAGTTTTCACGACGAGGCTGTCGTTACTCTCCTTGCAATGACTTTTATATGTTCGACACCTCCTTTGTCTCCTTTAGCTAAGACCATTCTCTACTATCTTCCTTAAAGAGGCTTTATCATTTCCGCCATCTTCTCATTCTCCTTTAATGACTGAAACTCTAACCTGACCTCTACATGTACTTTTCGCAGCCTCAAATTCCAGAGCTCGAGCTAGTGCTTCCACCAATTTTGAGTCCGTCGAGGTAGGGTCAATGTTTGTCCGGCCTAGTGTTCCCGAAACCCATCCAACGCTTGAACTGCTAACCTTTCTATTACGTTTTCTGGTGAGGCCGGATAGGCGAACCAGACGGGCAATATCAGCCTCAAATTTTGGTAGGGATTCATTTGATTACTGGTGTCGATTTTATAATTGGGGATGGTAAAGGTGTGCCTGTCAATATCTCAGTTCTAAATGTTTGACCAGGTGTTTATAGTCTTCTTGCTCTGATTTATTCAAAATTTGCTAAATATCTGTAGCTTCCCCCTGTTACGGCGAAGGTTGATTTTGTTGCCTTCTCCACTGCCGACCATCCCTTTAGCTTTGCTAGAGCCGCGAATTGGTGACGATAATTAGTCCAAGACGGTTTACCATCAAATTGTGGAGAGTTTATTTTATGTCTTATTCCCTCGAGGCCAATTTTCAAGGCTACTACTTCCAGACTGTTTCTGATTTCGGTCTTTGGTGGAATATGTGCCCTTTAGATTGCGACCACCTGTTATTTTATTTTGCTGATTTTACTTTTCATTATTTGTTTTTGCTCTTCTATGAGCGCTTAAATTTTTACTGTCTTCTGTTTCAGCTCCTCGATCCGAGTTTTATTCTCGACTATTTTCTCTTCCAGCATTACTGAATTTTTCTGTACCAGGCTTTTCAAATTTTCTTCTAGTGATTTAAAAGTTTCCATTAGTTGGGCTTCTAGGGACTCTCTCAAGGTTTTAGAGTTTTCTAGTAGTAAGTCTTATAGTGTATTAGAATTTTCTTGTAATGTTTGTAACTTATCTTCAAAAGACTTAGAATTTTCTGCAGTTTGTCCTTTAGTGTTTTAGATTTTTTTGTAATGTTTTTTTCATGTTCTTCCATTTTTTAATAGCGTACTGATGTCTCCATTACCAGAAATTTCAAACCAATATGTACCGGTGTTGTTACCCTTATTTATTCGGACATCTCCTAGTCGCCGTTGTACTAATTCACTTTTCTTGTTAGTAATTTGTAAATTCCTTTCCTCCAGTTTATTTTTAAATGAAAATACCCCAAACACTTGACACAACTGTAATGTTTTTATTTTCACACTCAGGGTCTTGAATTTATTTCGAAACACAACTATAATTTATTTCCACTAATTTTATTTATATCTATTCATACATGTATATACAAAGTATCTTGAATACTAAACGAATGCTTTCGCCAGCTCTACTTATTTATACATTTATCAACATCAACATTTTGGATTCCATGAAGTATTGAATGAGTCGCGATTTGACGAAATATCACAATACGTAACAATATAATTTTAAAGCAAAGGTTTTAAATAAACTCTCCTGGGTTGTTTAGTGTATACCTTTAACAGAACGTACTTATGAGAAAATCGACCAACAAGTTGCTTGCTTGAGATTCTTCCCCAAACATTAACTATCCATCACACCTAATAATGGACGTACAATAGCTGTGGGTTTTGAACCAATTAAAAATATAAACTGAGTTTATTCAAGAATCCGCTGCGATGGCTGCGAATTTCACTGGTTGGTAAATAACATTTCAGTGCGAAAATTCAATATTTGTTCTTACCAATTCCGAAAACTAATTATTTTTTGAAAGTGTAACTATTGAAGGTTGTGGTTTAATTGGACAGAATAAGGACGGAATGTATACTTTGATATTGTTTTCATAATAGAGGTTCTATTTACGTCTAAACCCTTCTCAAGCTGCCGGATTTTTCTATTACACCAGCAAGAATAATTAATTCAATATCTTCGGTTATCAATGATTGTGCTCTTTCGTTTTTTGAGAATAACACTTCCTGCAGCACTGATTCACTCCAATATATTTTTATTTTTTACCCTTGGATGATGCTCACGTTCAGGATATCGGGTTTTAAATTTTCGGCTTGCCAATAAAGGATTTTGAACCATTCTCCAAGAATAAAATACCATATCGAATATTTACGATTTGGCATAGCCAGTAACGTAATTCAACAATTTGAATCAATCAATATCTCATCAAGAACAAATAAACTTGTCAAAGTGGAGTTTTGGTGACAGAACTTGACTGTTTAAATTCTCTGGCCAAATTTACAATTAGAGACAGATAATCTTGTATCGTTCGAAAGGTAATAAAATTATACATTAGTTATCGGAGAAAGTAACCTCCACGACCTTCTACGATTAAAAATGTTTATGGATAAGAAAACAGAAGAACCTGTCATTTTGATTTTTTTAGTACTGTTCCGATAAATTCTGGGAACCCAAAATGTTTGTCTCTCAACAAGCGGACCGCTGCCGTTACTGGGAATTCCCTTGAAGCTTCCAGAACATGAAGATTTTCCCGATGGTTCGTAGACGTACCAAACAATTCCAAGATAAATATATAAATAAGAAGAGCAGGCGATAGGAGGCATTCAGTTTTCGTCGGTCGTTTGTACAGTTAAGATAAAATGTAAATAGTAGTGTCTGTGAATATAAATTTGTGTAAAAGTAGTGGATATTAATTCTAGTGAGTTAGACAGTGTTTTTAAATAAATCCAAGAACTGAACTGAACCCGATTGTGAAAATAAAAACATTACAGTGGTGACAGGTGTGCGGTTAATGTTTAGAAACGTGAATTTGGACCATTTGAAAGTGACGGACTTAAAAAAAGAAGTTGAGGAAATGGAATTAGAAATTAGTGGAAAGAGAAGTGAAGATAATTCTAAAATCATGAAAGAGGCTCTAGAAGAGAAATTGCTAGAAAATTCTATAAACTTGAAAGAGGCGTTAGAAGACAAATTGGTAAGAAATTCTAAATTCTTAGAAGAAAATTTGAAGAGCATGGTACAGCAAAACTCAGAAATGTTGGAAGAGAAAATATTCGAGAATGAGGCGCGGATGGAAGAGATAAAGCTGACAATGGTCGATGAGCTGAAACAAACAACAGACAAAACGAAAAGCGGATAGAGGAGCTAAAGCATATAATGGACGGGGAGATCAGCAAAATAAGAAAACAGGTAGTCACAATACTCCACCAAAGACGGAAAGCAGAAACAGTCCAGAAGTAGTGGATTCGAAAATTGGCCTCGACGGAGCAAGAAACAAAATGAAACCTCCACAATTTGATGGGAAATCGTCATGGACTAACTATAGGCGCCAATTCGAGGCTGCAGCAAAGTAAAACGGATGGTCAGCAGAGGAAAAAGCAATAACATTAACCCTCGCCCTAAGAGGGGATGCTACAGATCTTTGCAAACATTGAATACCTCGGAGCAAGAAGACTACGAACAACTGGTTAAACACTTAGAGCTGAGGTATGAACAGACTCATTTGGAGCACGTGTACCACTCCCAACTAAAAAATCGTTATCAGAAATCGAATGAATCGCTACAAGAGTTTGAAGCCGATATTGCCCGTCTGGTTCGCCTTGCCTATCCAGTCACACCGGAAAATGTGATAGAAAGGTTAGCAGTGCAAACGTTTTTGGATGGACTTCGGAACAACGAAGCCAGGCAAGCATTGACGTTAGCTCGACCGACTCAATTAGTGGATGGAAGAAAGATAATAGAGAAAGTCCTTACCGAGAAAAGACAACTAAGATGTTGGAAATGTGGTAAGGTAGGACACATAAGGAGTCGTTGCAAGGAGAGCAACGGAGGCCCGACTTCCTCGTCGCAAAACTAAAGAGGGTCGATGTGGTGGGGCCATCGTGGACCTGTAGCCAACAAGCCCCAACTATCTACGCATATCTCGCTTCGCTACGCAACCAAGTTAACAGTGTCTTTGTAGATGGCTTTATCAATCAGAAGCAATGTGCAATGCTGCTGGATACAAGTGCGACAAAAACAGTTATAAGGTCCAACATCGTTTTAGAGACGATGATAAAACCAACGAACTGGCAACTGCGAACAGCGACAGGAGAAGCAGCGAAAGTCCATGGTGAAATAGAGGTTGAAATGACCTTGGGAAACACAACCTTCCTACATCGGGCATTAGTGGCAGACATCGAAGACGAAGTAATCATTGGAATTGGGATGTCATGAGCTCCAAGGGATTCCAGTTAAACTTCAAAGATGGAATTCTGCGAGTGAATGACGAAGCAGTGGTGCTTCATGGAAAAGATGACATAATGCTTCGAGCCATCTTAGCAGAGGATGTCAATGTTCCGGAAAGAGCTGAAATCATTATAGATGCTTGCTTAGATGGAAAAACTAAAGCTGGAACAGTAATGATTTTTGATCCCGAACTTAACGACGGAAATGTAGGCAGAGGAGTCGCATTGGGGAAAACTCTGTTTCGTGCCCGGGAGATTGTGCCAGTAAGAGTAATGAACCTGACCCATTACTCGGTTGTGCTAAAGAAAGGAACAACTTTGGGCCATTGTTCAACAGTCTCCTCTGTAGTCAGAAGCACACAGCATGCAGAAAAGCCACCAGGTAAACTATCTGAGGAACTAGAAAGACTCATCACAGATCCATCTAAGAATATGAAACCAAACCAGAGAGCAAAATTGAGGGACATCATTAGAAACTACCAGGATATCTTCGATGTAGGGAATGGCAAAAGAGCACGAACTGATCTGGTGAAACATAAAATTAATACTGGGGAAGCTCAACCTATTCGACAGTCAGCGAGAAGACTACTCCTAGCTAAAAGAGAAGAAGCCAACAGGATAGTCCGCGAAATGGAGGAAGAAGGTGTTATTGAACTATCCAATAGCCCTTGGGCTTCTGCAGTTGTCTTGGTTAAAAAGAAAGATGGTACGACCCGATTTTGCGTGGACTATCGGCAATTAAACCACGCTACAAAGAAAGACAGCTATCCTCTTCCAAGAATAGACGATACCCTAGATACGTTGGCTGGATCAAAGATGTTTTCCACCCTGGACTTGAAGAGCGGTTATTGGCAGGTGAAACTTGGTAAAGAAGACCGGGAAAAGACTGCTTTTACCATCGGCTCAGGACTTTACCAATTCACGGTGATGCCGTTTGGGTTGTCTAATGCTCCCGCGACGTTTGAAAGATTGATGGAAACAGTGTTAAAAGGGCTTTCATGGAAAATATGCTTGGTGTATCTTGACGACATTATAGTGGTTGGAAGATCATTTGAAGACCACGTCAAGAACCTGGAGGAGGTGTTTCGGCGACTTCGAAGTTCTGGACTGAAGTTAAGCCCGAAGAAGTGTCAGCTGTTCCAAGAAGAGGTGCAATATCTTGGACATGTGGTTTCCGCAGAGGGAGTAGCTGTTGATAAACAGAAACTCAAAGCTTTCCAGGAATGGCCGATACCTTAAGATATCCATCAATTGAGAAGTTTTCTGGGGTTATGCACGTACTATCGTCGGTACGTAACCGGATTTGCCAACATCGCCAAGCCACTTACTAGACTCACAGAGGGGAAGGTACAATACCAGTGGGACGAGGAGTGCCAGCGATCATTCGAGACACTGAAAAGAGCATTGACGAATGCCCCCGTCTTAAGTTATCCTTTGCCAGATAGGAACTTCGTTTTGGATACCGACGCAAGCAATGTCGGAATTGGTGCGGTGCTTTCTCAGATCCAAGACGGTCAGGAGAAAGTCATCGGCTACTTCAGCAAGACCTTGAGCAAGCCTCAACGGAATTACTGCGTTACTCGCAGGGAACTCTTGGCTGTGGTAAAGGGGTAGAACATTTCTACAAGTACCTCTATGGTAAAAGATTTCTCCTGAGGACTGATCATGCAGCACTGAAGTGGCTCTTGCAGTTTAAAAACCCCGAAGGACAAGTGGCAAGGTGGATTGAGCTATTGCAAGAATTCGACTTCGAGACTGAACATCGCGCAGGGACAAGCCATAAGAATGCCGATGAGGAGACCATGCCCTGATGACTGCAAACATTGTCAGCGAGCTGAAGAAAAAGGGGTTGTTCTCTGTAGAACTACCTCCGTCGATGACCATTGGCAACCTGAGGAGATCCAGAAAGACCAAAAAGTAGATCCAGAACTAAAAGAAGTTATCCGGTGGAAGGAAGAAGACCGCAAACCTACGTGGTAAGAGATTTCCCGATACTCACCAACCATAAAGTCGTACTGGGCTCAGTGGAACTCTCTCATCTAAAGCGCGTCTTTGAAACCCCAGAGAAAGGCAAGCACAGAAAGCAGATTGTAGTCCCTAAAAATAGGAAACCAGAGGTTTTGCGAGAACTACATGATGGTACAACTGGAGGACATCTGGGAGTAACGAAAACCCTGGGGAAGTTGAGAGAACGCTTCTATTGGGTAAACTGCCAAGTGGATGTCAAGGACTGGTGCCGGAAATGTACTGTTTGTGCAGCAAATAATGGGCCTCAGAAGCGTCCAAAAGCTCCCATGTAGCAACATAAAGTTGGCAGTCCATTCGAAATAATAGACATTGATGTTGCAGGTCCATTTCCTGAATCCGACTCTTGAAACAAGTATATTGTGGTGGTGATGGACTATTTTAGTAAATGGGCCGAAGCGTATGCCTTGCCGAATCAAGAAGCCTTGACCGTTGCTGATGTCCTTGTCAAGGAATTGATCAGTCGTTTTGGTGTTCCCTTGGAGTTGCACTCAGACCAAGGTAGGAATTTCGAGTCTACTCTTTTCCAAGACGTCTGTAAACTCTTGAAGATTAATAAAACACGGACGACAGCATTACACCCGCAAACCGACGGAATGGTAGAACGGATGAATAGAACCATTAACCGCCATTTGCCAAAGGTAGTCTCTGACGACCAAAGAGAGTGGGACCAGTATCTGCACTTGTTTCTAATGGCATATCGTTCGTCTGTGCACGAGTCCACGGGTCAGGCCCCGGCCAGTATTATTATGGGACGAGAATTACGACTACTATGCGACTTGAAGTTTGGATCCCCCAGGAGAAGAGGCTGCCGGTGAAGACTATGTCAGCTAGTTACGTCGAAAGATGGACGACATACACCAACGAGTCAGGTCAAATATCGAGAATGCCAGTGCCCAAATGGAGGAAGCCTACGGACATCAAAGCCGAGAGCGGAGAATTCCAAGTTGATGATCTTGTTTGGTTGTATAACCCGCAACGTCGTTCGTGGATATTCGCCCAAACTACAGAGATCTTGGGAGGGGCCATACCAAATCGTGAAGAAAATCAACGATGTTGTCTACAGAATAACGAAGCTGCCTCGAGGAAAGCCAAAGGTGATAGATTTCAACAGGTTAGCCCCTTATGCCGGAAGTCATGACGGAAAAGTTGACCAAGCCCAAGTCCGCAGCATCCAACCACCCGATGATGAGATGACCTTCGAACAGCTTATGGCACTGTACTCTAATGGGCAGAAAGTGCAGCACGACGTAACGACAGAGGAACCCCGAGACCTGTTTGAGGTGCCGATACAATATGCCCTGGCTCATTGTGTGGCTCGAGATCTCCGGATGTCCAGAGGAATAGCCAACGTGTTTGCCAAAAATTACGGCCAGTTCCAGAAGCTACAGGAGCAAGATCCAGTGGTAGGGAAGGTTCTTCATCTCGAAGATAAACAGCCAGTGCGTATCAGAGACATTTTTTATTTGGTAACGAAAATTTCTCGCAGGACAAGCCAACTTATAGCGATCTTTGGGAAGACTCTGGTAGAATTGAGGAATGTGATGATGGAGAAGAATCTGATGAAATTGGCGGTCCCAAAGATAGCCTGTGGGTTGGATGGACTGAATTGGAGGGTGGTGAGAAGTATGATGGAAACAATCTTGCGATTCAGTGGCGTCGACATCCTGGTATGCTGTCTCAATACTCGCACCCCAGATTCGAAGACCGTTGATTCTTACTTCCACCAAACTTCCCGTTGTCGAAATGGAGAGTCCTGCAAATATCGTCACACCAGGAAGGATTCTGGGACATTCCCGGGACGAAATGGTCTTAAGGAGGGGGCAATGTTACGAGAATTCATCCGACAGCTGGTGCAATCGGCCATCAACCAATTCATGGAAGGGACATTATTCCGATAAATTCTGGGAACCCGAAATGTTTGTCTCTCAACAGGCGGACCGCTACCGTTAGTGGGAATTCCCTTGAAGCTTCCAGAGCATGAAAGAGTTTCCCGATGGTTCGCGGACGTACCAGACAATTCCAAGATAAATATATAAATAAGAAGAGCAGGCGATGGGAGGCTTTCAGTTTTCGTCGGTCGTTTGTACAGTTAAGATAAAATGTAAATAGTAGTTTCTGTGAATATAAATTTGTGTAAAAGTAGTGGAAATAAATTAGAGTGAGTTAGACTATGTTTTTAAATAAATCCAAGAACTGAACTGAACCCGAGTGTGAAAATAAAAACATTACAGTACTTAAGAAACTCTTAGAAATAGACATACATATCTTGATATCGGAAGAAAGGATATTGAACGAATAGTATCCAGGTAGTATGTGGGCTGGACAACAGTTTTCCCCAATTACAGCCTCCGATGAAACCTGACTCCTCTGAGATTTGATTCTAGCTGTCAAGATTTTGATAAAATATCGAACAAAGCATAGAAGACATAAAAATTGACAGGAATCTGAATTTGAATCTGTCACTTCCAAACATCAACGTTATTAATCCAAGGGCAAAAATAAATGTTATTCCCCAGATCATCAGGCGTCTTAAGGGATTAAATGTTTATTTAATTCCAAGCGAAAATTTTGTATGGTTCTGAGCTTCAGCTATACAAAAACTAATTGACCTGGTTTTGTTTATTGAAATTTCACAGCTGCCATTATTTGGGAGATAGTATTATTAGAACCGAAGGTAGATGTTGCATTATAATAAACTAATATTTCGGAAAAATGTATTATATATTTACATGCGGTAAAATTATACATCCTCAAGCCTCAATGCTTAAATTATAAAAAAATTAATTGGCAAAGTTAAAATTACATAGCTAGAAGTACGAATGCAAGAATAGTAGTCAATCGTCATAACACAACATTAAGTCAGCAAAATAAGCATATTTATTTATATTAAATGTATTCTCTTTCATTAATAACTAACAGAACATCAGAATATTTCGCATTTAACAAGTAATTAAAAAACAATTCTGGATTATATTTAATGTAATATTTATAATCCTTTTATTAATTTTCTGTAGGAACCAGTACTTATTACACTACTGAATAAATGATTTTTCTTTAATCAATAAAACAAGTGAAAAAGATTAGAGAACTTTGTAGACATCATTTGTTATAGTTTAACTCACTGAAAGTTTATAACTGTTAACGTTATGGTGATTCCTGATAAACTAGGTGGGTATTTGATACTAGAGCAGTCGAGTGATAATTTTGATCATTAAATTTTTTGTTTTCTATCGGCATCTATTTTGGATATTTTAACTTTATGTTGTACAAGTTTCATGTAATTTATGTAATCACTGGTAGTGGTTTCTTATCCCAGATAAGAATCATACTGCCTACTTGTGTGTGTGCGATGGAAGTTAGGTTAGGTTATTCATACACTGGCGTCTATTAAACCTAACCTCAGTCACACAGACACCTATACGATATAGTTTCATGGCATATCTTGACATTTAAACAACATATTTATGATTTGACATTTAGCATTATATTTACAGTTTTTTTGCATATATTTTCCGATTTGCAAAAAAATAGTATGTTTTACGATATAGAAAAACATACGAAATCAAGCTGGAACATATCTTTGCAGAATACAATTTATAATATTAAAACTTCTTCGGCGGTTTTAGAGAAAACAGTGAAGGTTCATTGAAATTCACTAAAATCTCCCTTATTTACTCTTTTCAGATTTTCGGGAAAACCGTAAATCTCGTGTTATAGACAATTATATTAGACTTTTCTGTAATCTTCCTTAATATAATGCAGTTTAAATCATCAAAAATGCCAAAGCCGTTTCTGAATAATCGCTCGTCAAACATAAAAAAAGTTAGAATCACTTTTTAAACATCTTTATCTTAGACACCAAATTGTTACTTTATTGTATGAAAGTAACTCACTAAAAATATCAGAGATAAACATTAACTTTAAGCAAAATTTGGAAACTTTGTGCCAAACGTCTGAACCAAATACTCGGATGTCATAATTTTACTCTAATATAACATGCGAGATTTCAGAGAAATAATAATTACATGTATTATATATGTATAAACGAACATGTTTGACTTGTACTCCTTGAACAAAGTAAAGAACAAAAAAAATTAAGATAAGTCTTTGCATTGTTTGATTACTTTATAGGTTGTTTTCCACAATACGTTCCCAAAATTAACTGGTGGCACGCGAGGGTTAGTTGTTATATTGGAACCTTGGTTTTGAAAAATTTTGAAAATATTGATTTTAGTGAGCGCTGAACTATAGTATACAATCATATAAAATTAAATGCATAGTTTAGTTATTTTCTGAAGGATACTTGTGGCTTAATTTTCAATATCTAAGTGTTTATTGGGAAATAACACCACACATTAAAGGAAATTGCTGTATATTTCTAACGTTTCGGGGTTTAGATCAGACATGCATTACTTATCGACATAAACAACACAGAACCAACCATTCAGTTTACACTAGAGCTTGAACAGAATAACAAATTACCATTCTTAGACATTTTAATAACCAAAACACAATCGACATTTGAAACAGAAGTTTACAGAAAACCAACTCATACTAACAGGTATCTCAATTTTATGTCTAATCATCCAAGTTCAGTAAAAAGAGGTATCATTAAATCTCTATATGACAGAGCAAAAACTAACTGTTCTAATATTAATAAATTCAATGAAGAAAAAACGTTTATAAAAAAATATACTTTCTGTCAATCATTACCCAAATAAATTTATTAATAACGAGTTAAACAAAATGGAATACCAAACTATCCCTAACAACCAACATCAAACTTCACCAAGCAACACTGACTCCCAAGATAATCACATTAATACAATAACTATACCATACATACAGGGTCTATCAGAAAGACTAAAAAGAGCGGGAAACAGATATAATATCAAAACATCATTTAAAACTAGAAATACACTAAACTCAATTATATCAAAAACCAAACCAAATAACACAACTCAAAATACAAAAAATTGCATTTATAAAATCCCGTGTGAATGTAATAAATTCTATATTGGAGAAACCTCTAGACCTCTGAATGTTCGAATAACCGAACACAAAAATTACATAAAAAACGACAATTTGAAAAATCCAAAATTTGTGAACATGCTTGGGACCTTGGTCATAAAATACAGTTTCAAAATTCAGTTATATTACACAAAGAAGAACACAACACCAAAAGAAAACTAAAAGAGTCTGCTTTAAAATTTTGTAGAATTCAGTCGTTCCTGGTTGCCGATGATTAAGGAAGAAATTGCTAATGGTCATGTCCTTGTGAACAACCCAATATTGGGATAGTTTATAAGGTTTTTCCTAGGTTTTCCCTTATGACTTTACTGGGATCACTGAATCAACAAAGTTCTTTGGTCGCATTTTTGGCGAATGCACTATCTTATAAGAAATTCGCACCTAGGAGCGCCACATAAAGTTCTGAAGATCTCCCTTTCAAATTCTTCCAATTTGAAAGGAACTTTATGATTATATGATCTTTAGAAATTTCTGTGCTACCCTGTATATTACAAATAAAATTCTCTTAGTTACGTCAAAAATCAAATAATAAACATTGTCAAATATTTAAATTTACATCTTGGAATTGTACCTTTTTAATCCGTAGTTTCTTAGCAATTGACAACGGGGTCTGATCTAGACCCCGAAACGTTTGGAATATACCGCAATTTCCTTTAAAGTGTGGTGTTATTTCCCAATAAACACTTAGACATAGTTTAGTTAGTCATCAAAATCAGAAAATGAGGTTTGTTTATTCTGCATAATTTATGTACACAGTTTCTCACTGCCGAGATGGAGATTGAAACAAAGGTCCTTGCATTCCTAATTAAATATAATAATCAATGGTTTATCAAAATTCAAACGTTTTGATTCAAGTGAAAGTTATTTTTACACATGAAATCAAATGAAATTCGCTTGTTTTATTACGTAACACGTGACAAGAACATGTTGACGCCTACAATCCTAGCAAGATATGAACCACAAGGTCGTTCATTATCTCACCTTCTAACCTTGTTTACGTATATTTACGTAATCCCAAAAGAGCCTTCTCAACCACAATGTTGTTTACAATCATTATCCGCTGAACTTGTTTGCGTCCTTATTAAATATTATAAATAACAAGCCCAATCTTTTGTCAACCACCACACCACGAGGCGTCATCATTATCAGTCTGAGCTTGTTCTTCAAGTCTGCTATTTTTCTTATAAGTTTGGCCTTGAAAATTTTCCCATGCTCAAGGGTTCCAACCCTTGCTGATATCAAAGCGTCCAAGGCCCTGGTCTTGTTCTTACGTTGAATATCGCTATCAATTATTCGCCTATAGACATGTGGGCTGCTGGGTATTTGCCAAGTATTGAGCATGATTATAAACACTACGTTACTTTTCATTGATATACAACTTGTTATAATTTGTTTTTCAGAAACACAAATATTTAAATAAAAAAATATCACCTTACTGGGTCTTTACTCCACCAAAGAATTTTTTTAAAACATGCCAGTACTTGTCAAACGAAATTAAAGGATGCAGTAGGTGACATTAAAAACGAAGAAAATCGAGATATTTTAAGAGTTTATTACGACTTATTGGAAGACCTAAAACTACATTGAAAATTAAAACAAATACATTTTCTTATTGTTTTTAGATAAATGCGAACCCTTCAAAATCAGCTTATAAAGTATATGTAGGTACCGCAGACTAGCATCTGCAGAATAGTTAGTGGTTTAAAATGTTACAAAATACGGATTTTCTCCAAACTATATCCACGTGTTTCTGACAAAAAAAATTGAGGTTTATAATTCGCTCGAGATTTTTCGGGCGACAATTTTTTAAATAGTGGCCTCTTGAATAGAAGTAATTAACATCATTGAAGTCAAAATAACCCCAGACACTTTAAGTAAGTTGGGCCTCAAGTTCATTTTCGTTTAAATATGTAGGCTGGAATTTCCTGGAACATATCTTAAATTTTCGAGATCCAAATTTGATGAGTTGTCCCTGGTCCAGTACAAAGAATAACTGAGTTCAGCCTGACGGGACCTCTCCACATAATACTAGAACTGTTTGTGACAATTCAGATCAAAGATATCCACATAGGTGGGCAGGAAGGTTGGGGCCAGGACTGAATATTTTATGTGGACCACTTTGAAAGATAGCGTACATATATAGGAAACGAGACTGTAACACGATAGAAAAAGTTAAAGAAACCATCATTACATAATAAGATCTATCAGAAGAAGAGCTGTCACTAATTTAAATTAACGTGCCCAAGAGGGAGCGCGAGACTTTTAGTACTTGTTATAAAAAAAAATTATGCATATTTTATTATAAATATTATTTTTAATGTTCATCCTAAATTTTAAATAAACTTCTATGCAGCTGTTGCTTTTCTACATATAACTTAAAACACATTTGGGCTCTTTTCGTACAGTGTCTATCAAATTTGTAATAAACTGTTAACATATATAATTTTCTTCATTTGTGAAATTAATTGTGCTTGAAAGTATGTGTTCTCTAATTTCGTTTGACAAGTACTTCGGTGGAGCCAAGGCCAACTAAAGTAAGGTATTTGTTATCTAAATATTTGTTCTTTTAAAAACGCAAATTATAACAAATTGTATGTCAGTGAAATCAGGAAGAAATGCACACGAAAAAAACGGAGGTTGATGGTAGTCGAAAAACGAAACGTCGGATGGCAAATCCGAAAACGTCATTGTACAGCTGAGAAAATGTTTTAGTGAAATTATGTTTTTGGTTTTGCCTTTTCTCGTCAAATATCGTTAAAATATAGTAAAAACAAAATCGACAATTTTCTATTTTATTGGTGAATCTTCGTAAGTATTCGGAAAATTTAAATTAAAAACAAGCATTTCAACAAGTACTAAATTAAGCAATTTTGTAGTTTTCGAAACCCTAATGCTGAGGGTCGAACTTGCATTACTCCTTATAACAAATGCCATATGATTTTAAGACAAATTCACAATTCACCATCAGCTGAACAAACTTCTAAAGGGACCACATGAGGTTCCCAATTTTTTTTTTTAATTTCTACAGAAGTAGGTACCTACAATCAATAATAACTATTTGCAAAACGAGCTCAAAATGTTAGATTCAATAACTTATTCTAAAATAGTAAATACTATTTAGTTAACAGAAATAAATATAAACACGGTGTGCTGAGCAGTTTCTTTAGTGTGTGGATGGAACCACTAATAGCACACATATATTATTCATGCCACATTACTTTACATTCGGCGAATACCCTGCTCGGCACTCAGCTTGTCCTGCAGCTTTATGTAAAGTAATAATAAATAAAAGTTAATATTAATGTAATTCGTTTTAATAATTTTCTTGGAAATAACAAGAATGTGCCACAATGAGCTCCAGAAAACAATAATAAAATATTTATATATACTTTCATTTAATTCTGTTCCACAAACAGGCTATATAACCTTACTGAATAAATAAAGATTATTACATTAAGCAATGAGAAAAACGAGGCAAAAGAGCCAATTCTTGGTACTATTCGTAACACGTATAGTGATTGACAGTCCTTAACTGTAACAAGCAATATGGCAACTCTAAATGAACATGGTATGTATATTACTTTTATATTCCATTGCTAAATATCTTAATAATCATCAGTAGGTTTCAAAAGGGTTGATATCGAGACATGTTGTTTTAATGTTGTAGATTGCCTAAACTAATTTTTTGCATTTATTTATTTTTTGTTTGACGAACTTTGGAGCTGCGAGGGTTTTATTTCGAAGTTTTAGTAGTTATTGCATTTTAAAAATATGAAATAGGACTTAAGTGTTTTAATTTGCTGGATTAATAGAGGAGAGGAGGGTATTATGGAATAGCATTTCGATTTTCATAATTTTATTGGATCTAAATAAATATAACTGTAGTCATCATCATGTCCAAATTGAACACTTTATTTATTTAATGGTCTCTTATGAAATCAATAAATTAAATTGATTTATGCTATATTTGTGTTTTCTTAGTATATATAAAATATTTTTAAACAGAAGGTCGTTTATTTTAATTACATATGCTAATGTGAAATTTCATGAATTAATTAATTTATTTATTTATTTAGCAGTACTCCATCCAACAGCCATAAGCTAATTCGAGGATGGACACTTAAATTAGGATACATGCAAATTTAGAAAATTACATAGGTATAATATAAAATTCAAAAACTATGAACAACAACTTACGATATACACCTCCAACAATACGACAGATTTCATTAAAAGAAAAATGAATTTTCTTCTTTATATATTGAAATGATCAAGAATTTTCCTTTTAATCATTCCAATATTCCCATTAAACAAGTCAATATGTCGCTGCAATTCGTTGGACTTGCCGATGAGCGCCTGTCTGAGTCAGACGTAATTGCATATTTAGTGTTAGGTTACTAGAAATGAAATTATAGGTTTGTATAAGGATCGAGGTTAGAAGAAAAGAAGATATATCACCCTTCAGGATCATATTTGAGTATCTACCCGCAACCATAGTAAATATCTTTGACAACTGTTTATCCGTACTCCTAAAGGATGATCCACTTGTCAATTAAGAGATGTACTTCAACCATATGGGGCATTTTCCCACCATGCTCAAGTTGTGTCAGTATTTAATAATGCATTCCATCAAAACTGAAAAGAATAGGAGGGGACAACACGTTGGTTAGCGAGATTACCCGACTAAATATTCTTTGATATTTTCAATAGGTACACCTTATACAAAAACACTAAACAGTCAGCGGCAATTGAAGATTCGAAAATGAGCATATGGAATATTTTTTCAGCAAACACACTAGAAATATAAATGGTTGGTTCTTTAATCTCTTCGCAGTAGAATTCATACGACGTTTAACATGTATTCACCATATTTACTTTACTGAATCATTCCATTGTTTGCTAAGCTACTGGTTAATTTTCTTTGTTTACTTGTCAATTTAATAAAATATTATATCGCCTGTTCTTTCCTGCAAAGGATATGTTACTCTTGTTATTGAGAGTACTCTTTTCTGCTTTTCTAGCAATAGATTTCTCCATCCACTGCGATCACCAACAGTCAAATTGTCACTCACAAACAATAAAATTTGTTTTAAAACGATTCCAGATTTGGAGATAAATTGTCACCAAAAACAGACAATATTTATGTACAGGTTGACCATATTGGCGGCATCTCTGTATGTAAATCTTTGAGGAAGGATTTCTGTGCAGCCAGTAATCAATGCAATTTATCAAAATTCCCTTACTACACTTGGTTCCCGATTTACAATTTCAAATACATATCTGTTGAGGGATAAATTTGTGGAGAGAAAACCCTAATGAAAACGCAAAATAATAAAAGACAGCAATCTTTCCAAAATTAGTTCATAGTGAACCCTATTCATTGTTTTCCATGGTCCGCATTACTTCTGTATTCTAGAAATATCTCTATAGAAGAAAGTATTAAAGCCGAATACAGATAATTTTATATTGTTGGAAATTATTTAACAAACAAAAATAATTTTTGTTTCTTGATTTCTTAGGAAAATGTTAGAAACACATTCACATATGTTTATATAAACCGAAAAGGAATAACACGAATTATCAGATAATTTGAAAAAATCAAGTTTTCCACGATGAAAATGTTCAAGTTTGGATAACGTTATCTGGCACAATAACGAGTGTTCATTATTGTCGCTCTGGCTCTTTAGGCTATGGAGGATGGTCAATTGAAGCCCCGTATGATACCGGACACATCTAATATTAAACTCTTTCTAAAAATCAACAATTTGATAAAATATCGGATATCTCAGTGGTGTATTTTTACATACAGCCATACAAAAATTTAATAAGAAATCCACATATGTAACAGTATACCAGATACGGTTTGTTCTATTTAAAAAAATCAAGTTCAATATTGTTACAAAGATTTGGTTCGTTGAAAAACAATTTTTACAAAAAAGATAATATTCTCTATTTCCAAACAAAAATTGCACAATCAATAACACACTACTTTTCTTAGGCTAAGAGAGATGAATCACAGGAATAATAACTGATCCACTTCTGGCTGCTCCTGCTGTGCGCTCGCAATAATACCCTATCCCAATTACTTTCGATTGTTCTCGTCTGTCTAACGTATATGATGATGGGCTCTCGAAAGAAATGCCATTTTCCATGCTTTTTTATATCAGCCAGCCTAACGACTAGAAATACGTTTTTGCTAAATCTTTTGTTTGTTCGGTGTATTAGTTTTTATTACGCTTACTGATTTCGATAGAATTAGTTTCTTAATATTGTCAAATTAAAGTTTGTAACAATATGAATCACACTATGTATGTGCCTGAATTCTAGTAAAATTTCTTTTATTTTGCATAAATCACTGCCACCATCCTCCCTGCTGGTAAGTTTTCAAAGTATATATCAGTATAGCCACAACCTTCCGTCCTCATACTACTGGCCTACCGGGTATAATATAATACTATAATATAATTACTGTTTTATTTTATTACAAGAAATATCATTATTGGAGTTTAATACAAAACAGTCTGGTAATATAGAATATGTGTTTTACACCAATGAAGAACGGATTACCCTTAAATAAACATAGTTATTGTTAAAATAAGAATCTTATTTATAACATTATGTGCCAGTCATGTCTGCTTCAAGTCTATATACATTTAAGCGACACAGTGCAGGTGATTTCACTCAAGCACTCAACAGCTGAAACATGATTCTAAATTTCTTCTCTTTGACCTTCGGTTACAGAAGAAACATTCAACGTCATTGTGTCATTGTTCTTCAGATGATAACTTTAAATCCAGTTCAGACTGGAATAGTGCATCGCTGGAGGTTTAGGTGTAGAAGGTCGGCCTAAGTTTAGTTACTTAACAAAGGGTCATCGAATATTTCCTTTAATTGTTGCTTGAAGCTTCTCATTGGGTAGGATGCAATAAGGTCCACTGCTCTTGTCTCAATTGGACTATTATTTTTTGAGGGGTGGTTTTGTTATATGGACAAAATTTGTAGATTTAGATTTATCAGGAACAACTACATCAGGAAATGTTTAAGGTGACTCAAAGCTTGCAGAAGGATCTAAGATATTTATCTTATAGACTGGAGTCTAGGAATAGCTAGTGTAGAAGAAACGAAAATTCCACGCTAAAACATTTCTATTAATAGGAGAAACCCCAATCAATTCCATATCAAAAGTACTTAAAGATCTTGAGTAATGTCCTAAAATACAATTTACTCAAAATAAAAGGACTTTGTACAACTCATTACGATTTTATTCAAGGGTGGTTTTCATGCGAAGAGCAAGTGAATGAACATACAAACTTAATATAACTTAATCTTGCTATTCCTGTAAAGGAGAAATACGACAAGTGACTGACAAGCTGAGAGTTGTATTACTATAGTGATAAGTTAAATTGCAATGGTCCCTGATGAAGAAGTTCTTTCACGTGAATCCAACAACCACTCCTTTACTCACACAGAGAGTGATTTTAACCACAGAATCTATTTAAGCGAAAATAATGGACCCAATTTTTCCCTTTTCTTCTAAACCTAGTTCATTTTGAAGATTCCTTTGGACTACAACTAGGCAACTGATTCATGTACATTAATGATCTTGTTATCTGGATTTTTTTGAAGAAAATTTAATTTAGTGTAGAACCAGTCATCGCAAGCAGTTTCGTGCTTAAAGAATGGAATATGTTAATATTTGATATTATGCTAACTCTTGTACTAGCTCTTTAGGAAAAAAGTAGTTTTTTCTTGTTACTGTTCGTAAAGCGGAAGAGAATCGCTCTGGTAAACTGGAATTCGTTGGACCAATTATCGTACCCCATCTTCTCAACAGAAGCTTCTGCCTTAGCCATCTGCAACTGACCCAAAAGGTTTCGTATTTATCTCTTGTCTTGATTATTTCTATATATCTATAAAATAAACGCAGAATATTTAAAATTATTGCAACTTAGGTTCGGATTTAGGTTTAAATAGACAAAATACATAATAACCGATGCGTCCTAGTGGAAAATTAACTTTTAATTTAAACTAAATAAAATATTGTTAGATAAAAAACGTCCACACAATAACTAACTACAATTCTTTCTACATACACTATGCTTAATATAAAGTTACATATGTACTAGAAGGTAAAAATATCTACGAATTATTCCATAATACCCTTCTGCTTTTATAATGTGTACCCAATACAAACAAGAAGTGTTAAAATTACTTTTATTACTAATTCCTTAAATTTACATAATTTACTATTGTATGTATTAATTATTTTGTTAGAGCCTTTTCAAGAATTATGGAGAATTATAGAGTTCAACGTGAGATCCAAATATGCAAAACGGTTAAAGTTAACTTTTGGAATAATTTCAATTATCTCCATTTGCTGGGGGGCACTTGCAGTGAAACTTTGTCCCCACACAGATTTTGAGACATGGATTTTTATATTGCTATCACTTCCGGTAAGTTGAAAAATTCATAATGTAATGAAACTAATAACATACAGGAAACAAATTTAGTATAGGTGCTGATTTTATGTTTATAAGAGATTTATTATGGTCCTTATCAAGTACGGAGGTAGATAAAGCAGCACCAAAGTATTTTTTTGTATGCCTGTGAGCTTGTTAAGAACATTTTTATGTATTGCAAAAACAGTCTAAAATAGTTATAAATTTCCTAAACAAGCGGTAATCCTGCTCAGTATTAAAGGAACCAAAGGTTCGGCTAACTGGTTCACGCACTAACTTGAGCAGGTGATGGTACGGGGCTGTCATTCGTGGGGCTATAATAAATTGTCTTCAAGGTCTTCAACGTTCTAGTCGATGGTGGTAAGGAGACAAGTATTCCAGAGTCGAAATGCTAAAACAGTGTGACTTTACTAACGACGTTCGCTGGGCTCGCTGAGGTCGTACTAGCCTGATAAGCATATAAGGTATAAAACTTGTTTCAGTATCCAAATAAGCAATTTTCTGTAGACAACAATCATATCTGACAATGTGTTATTATATAACAATGGATTGAATCCTAAAAAAAAATCTTCTTCCAGGCCTTGAGTATTCCAACAAAAATGTCAAAGGGTATTATTGAAATTATCAATGATGTCCACATCTTTAAACCTCTTACGGTCGGCTAGCTGAACAAGTCTATGATTCTGGTACTATCTAGGAGTCCGCCATTTTGGACATTAAACCTGAAGATTTGAGAGAGAAATTCTTAGCAGGAGTTGTCAATTTGGCAGCTATCCCACTACAGCTTCAGCTCCACCCGGCATCGTCAATGGTTTCAAAAACGTGTTACCGCCGCAGCTGCTCCAGAGCAGCAATTACACTGAACGGCTCCAGATTCGGAACCTCTGTGTGATAGTTTCCTCGAAAATCCTAGATGTCAGTCTTACGTATCGCGTCTACAAAGTTTTAAGAATTTGAATTTATAAATACTAAAAATACGGGGAACTGATGGGTTTAATCTTAGAGTCCAGATGCTGCAAATCACAATAAAATAAATTGTACAATATCAACAAGAATAAGAACATTGATATTTGGCTTAAACAAACCTATTTTATCAACAACAAACTGCTACCATTTTATAAGCTCTACGAACTCTTGGCAGTTTAATTCAAAGCATATACTACAGCGTTTTCTCATTAATGGAAATTAAATTATTTTTTGTGTAATAAAGTTTTTGAACTCACGGAGTGCTAAATTAGTTGTCGTCAGAGGGATTACATGGATTTAAATTCTAACTTCATTACATGGCTACTCTCAGAAGCATGAAATTATCAAATAATTTATCCATACGCTCGAAGAAACACTATCCAAAATACTGTAGAGAAAAAACAAACTTGATAAGAATCTCGGGAAAGGTTAGAGTTAGACTAAAAAATAGAATGTCTTGTTACCACTGAGAACGATAAACATTAGGACTTAAATAAAAACTACTCTCAAAAGTACGTAATGAAACTTATCTTATCTTGTAAACGTACAGGGCTTTTCCGACATGACTAAAGAATGCGTTTACCAACCAGATCACCAGTTAGAGTTCGCCAACGCAACTATACCACCACCAGTCAGTCAGTCACTATAAGGGTAACTATGTACGACTCGCCAGGCCCCAGGACAATATATATTCGGAGATTTGGCCGAGATCCACCAACAATACCCTAGCAATCACCATTACCTTTAATACCGGTGGCCCTATATAGATTGCCAGGTCCAGAGTTCTAAGATCATCTTCTTCCAGAAGGTTTGTACGATGTTGGGCATCAAGAAATGGGACTCTATCGTTGCATCCACAATCGGATTGAATGGTGGAAAAAATCAATAGAACAATAACCAGCATGAATGGGATGAGTATATTCCCCTTTTTCTTTTGGCCTATCGCTCCACTGTACTTTAACAAACTGACATTAGCCAGACTAGAGACCAGAAGAACCGTCCAATAAACTCAACTATTATGCCGACCAACTCCGACAAAATATGCTACTAAACTTTACAAATATGCAGACTCCATTAACATTTCTTTGCGCTCTTACCACAGAGTTGTCCTACTAACTAGCGCTAAGATTTCTATTTTCAATCTGATTAGTTGATTTTCATTAATGTTATATCTCCCATGGAGATAGATCCATTACTTAATGCATCAGTAAAGTTAATTTATTGAACAGTAAACTAAATTCCAATACAAGAATATGTTTTAAGCAGACATTTATCAGAGAAGAAAATGTTTCTATAGAGCAAATTTTTGGACTTATTTAGTAAAAATGTTGTTCTTGAAAATTTGTCAGTACAGGAAGACAGGCGGGAGTGAGCATCTTCTGGAACTCAAAACAATTCTTCTTCTAATCAATCACACAAAAAGTATCATTATGGTCCAGTAGAGGTACAGGATCCGAAAATAATTATATAAACTTATACAACAAGGAAATGACAGCCCAATACCCATCTTTTTGCAATAAGAAAAGTCACAAAATATGCATGTCCTAGATTTGGAGCTATATATAATTTAGATCGATTTAATTTATTAAAAATAATAAATATTGTTTTTCTTGTACCAGCATTAAGTTACCAGGTGCTTATCGCGTAAAACAATATTATTTGTTTGGACATGGGCATGCATCAAACTAGTATTCATGTCCCCAAAAAGAAATGTTCCATCTAAAGACAATTCCAAACAACCATCACCTGTTAACAGCTCAAAATCTCAGGTAACCATGTTGTAGCATCCCACCGCAGCACTGCAGTTATTCATTCAGGCAGTCAGAAGTCATTCATTAGCGCTTCACTAAGTGCGAGATTTGGCTGTAGCATCCAACCCTATACATTGGAAATTTCCGTCTCTACTAATGTCACATTGTATTCTTGTTTAGAAAAGCCTTTCAATCGTGAAATCACTTATGTGGGGGTACATTTGAATCCACACAATCATGCTTCATATACACATCTTCATTAACTACACCCCCTCTTCATATTAAAAATTGTTTGGCAAATCCTATTTTATATACCATAGGACCAGTTGACTGATTTTCAAGAGCAAATGTTTACTATTATTTGTTAAAACAATGTCCAAACAAGTTAGCTAAAAATTTTCCAACTTTAATCGATACGCACTAAGTTGGGTTATATCAAAATATACAATGTATATAGGGTATGCCTCAGTTGATACAAACATCCAAATTAACTTTTCGAGATTTTTCAAACCAATTAATGGAAAAGTATATTGTTATAAAATTTATCTACGCCGCCCCTGACTAAAACAATATAAAAAAACATTTAAGCCGACTGAGGTATAAAAAAATCAATCCTCAAGGTCGACCATACTAGAGATTTCGAAAAGACGCCACGAACTGGGAGATGACCGTCGAATTTGCTAGAGAGTTCGATGTAGATTATAAGAAGGAATGGCTGGACATTGCATTAGTTAGTAGAGCTTAATTAGTCGTGTTATTATTTTGATGTAAATTGTTTTCAGAATTAGCTGTTGTAAATATTGGATTTTTTAAGTGCAAAAAAAGTTCTAGAAAGTGAAATTGAATATCAGTTTTGAAGTAATAAAATTTAAACCCAGGGAGTTTATTGCAATTTGGTCTTAGAAGTGAATGACTAAGTGAAGATAAAATCATAAACTGAATTATTGCATGAACTCGTAAAATGGAAAAAATTTATGAGACTACCATAAAAATATTCAAACAAGTTATGGATGGACTAGACGAAAAAATAACTCAGATCTTGGAAAAACGTGACAAAAAGTAGAAACAACATTAAGAGGAAATTCAACAAAGTTCAGTGAAATATTTCAATGAAAAACGTAAAATAGAATGGGAAAACCTTGTTTCTATGATGAAAAGTGAACAACAAAATTTAATTGAGAGGTTATTTTCGAGATTTGAATTAACAAGACAAAATGAAGTATCAGAAGAAAAGAGACAAATTGAATTTCAAATAATTAAAAAAAAACAAGAACAGTTAATGCAATTAGTAATGCAAGGCAAGGAAGCAGTTAACCAGAGAATAGTTAATATGGAAACAGATAAACGACGACATAAAGATCCTAAAAATAATGTGAAGACTCTTGAAACCAAAGTAGATGACATCAATTCCATCCAGAGCCAGCTAAAATTTGAAATCAGGGTCAAAACATAGTGGAAGCATTTGATGGAAGTTCATCTTTGCCATATACAAGCGGCAATTCGAAGTCGTGGCTTCAGCTAATGAATGGGATAACAAAGAAAAAACAGCAGAGAGAGAGAGGGGGGGGAAATTTTGCATGTGTACATTGCAGCCAAAACTACAACTTATTTACAGCAGTATGTGAGCAATCTTTATCTGCTACGGACATCAAAAGGCCCCAGTAAGAACATGTCGTGAAGTCTCTTGAGGAAAATGTCATTTAGATCTGAAGATAAAGAAAGCAAAGGGCGATTCAAAATGGCTCAAATCTGACAAAATATGGGACACAATTATTCAAACGTATATAAGCTCTTTTTCATTTACTTATGAGAATGAGATTTAACACTTTTAATTACTGCCTACCACCGACTGAATTTCCAATCAATAGAACAAGCTAGTAAATCTATATATAAATGGGCAAAGAGGAAACCGTTCAGTTCCCATTTTCTTATTTTATTTCGTTCTGTAACTACCGACAGCTTTCAGTGCAGAATAATTTAAGGGTTTGTTTACTTAATTAATTCTTATAATATACGCTTTGTGTTCGTCGAACGAAGACGAAACTTTCTTACCAAGCTTTGTTGTTTGGTGCTTTTTGCCTTTTTTTCGAAGATATATTCCGAATTCCAATTTCAAATCAAAATGTTGATGAGAATATAGACACTATGATACAAAGTGAAAATTGAACCATCCATTAGCCCTTGGTCTGCACCGGTAGTGCTAGTTCAAAAAAAGGACGGTACCACCAGATTCTGTGTGTCGACTATAGGAAACTGAATGATGTTACCAAGAAAGAAGTATAGATGACACACTCACGACTTTATCGGGTTCCACTTGGTCTCAACCTTGCACCTAAAAAGTGGGTATTGGCAAGTTGGTCTTCACGAAGCTGATAAAGAGAAGACGGCATTCTCCAACAACAAAGGACTCTTTCAGTTTACTGTCATGCCTTTTGGTTTATGCAGTGCCCCTGCCAGATTGACAAGCTCATGGAATTTGTATTAAGTGGATTAATCTGGAAGACAGGCCTTGTTTATTTAGATGACATCATAGTTATGGGCAACAAATTTGACTATCACCTGCAAAATCTACGGGAAGTATTCGGCAGGATTAAAAATGCCAATCTGCGTCTCAATCCAAAGATATGTTTTCTGTTCCAAAAGGAAGTAGAGCTCTTGGGTCACACCGTATGAGAGACAGGAATAAGAACAAATGACGACAAGGTGGAAGCTATTCGCGACTGGCCTATTTCAAAGATGAGCAAGAACTACGGAGCTTCTTAGGACTTTGCTCTTACTACAGACGAAATGTGGAAGGATTCGCTACCATCGCCACTCCATTATATAAGCAGACAGCCGAAAAAGTGAAATTATAGTTATACAGTGTGATTAAAACATTGTTAAAAAAAACTTACATATAACGGGTGGTTGAAATATAAGGTGGAGACAAATATATTTTCCAGGGTGGTTAAAAAATATCCGAAAAATGGTTATTTAGCGTAGTCCATAAGTAGTAGCATAGATAAGATAGTTGAAATATAGAAGGGATCAGAGTTACAGTTAAGTGATTAAAAAATGTTATACCTATATCGTGACCCCTAAGGAAGTATAAACAGCGTGTTGAAATATTTTGTAGAATGAAATTATGGTTGGTATACATGATGGCTCAAAAAAATGATAGACAAATAAGTTAACGGTTGACTAATTGGCAGCATATAAACAAGATGATTTAATTACAGATGGAAGTAGAGTTATAGCTATAGAAGGCAGTTCAACCAAATATTTGAATCAAATAGTTACATAGGGTAACCATATAAAGTTGCGGTTTGGGTTAAATATGTTGGGGATTGGTGGATTTATAGTTATACAGAGTGGTACCAAAAGACTAATATTAGGTGGCCTATAAGTATAAGTATAAAGTAGACATGTATAGTTGCATCCTGATTTATGGAATACCTGACATATGGGGCGAAGCAAAATTATAGTATATATTGTTTTAACACAATGTTAGAAAATGTAGTATATAAAGGATGGATACAACATAGGGCGGAGGGAAATTATATTTACGAAGTGGCTCAAGAATTATCATAAATAATTCTTATATAGCATATAGGGTGGACATAGGTGGAGTAGAATTATAGTTAGGTAATTTAAAAATGTTATATTGGCTGACAAATAAATAGTAGCTTATACAGAATGGTTGCACGATAGGGTGAAGCTGAGTTACAATTATAAAAGGTGATTCAAAAAAATGTAGAAATATATATACAGTGGCCCATAAGTGCTTGCAGGTTCGGTGAAATATATTCGAGATTGGTAAATTTATATTTATGTAAGGTAGTTCAACAAAATTAGAAAAAAAAAATGTTATATTGGATAGCCCATATATTTCATAAGTAATTTTTTTTTGCAAAGAATTCTACATTTTATACGCGTGTGAAACCGCGGTAACGGCTAGTATAAAATAAAAAGCACAGGTAGATTTCCTTTCAGTTCAACAACGCATTGAGAATGCCAAGTGAGACCTTAACGAAACGTCTGTAGGATTCAAACATGAATCAAACTAACGAACAGATGTATTCCCGGATGAATATTTCTTCATATATATATACATATATATATATATATATATTATATATGTATAAAGGTATCGCTGTGGCCTCAGAAGCAGGTATACGATATACGTTGTCACCTCATATATGACGCTACTACCTCCGATTTTGGAGGTCACAGCGATTTGCCCTTATTGAGAACAGAATGTAAAATCAGCAAAATTTAGTGGAGGCTCAAACGCATCTAAAGTAAAATGCGTAACAGAGCATCTCTGTTACATCTCATATTGAAATTCGCTGTGGGTAAAGATAAGCGATATATTTTATAATTTAATTTTACAAATTTTCATAATAGTAATTTGTATTTAGAGAACTCAATGATCTAACTAAGTGTAAAATTATTCAGTCGTTTAATAAGGTTTGGGTCTTTATTGCAAATTTCGATTCATGGGTTATGCTATTTTATGAAAATATTCAACTTTTTCGATTTTGGGTGGGATTTAAGATTGTAGATGGGTTAATTTTAGTTGTTAGGATTTATTTATATAATTGGGTCTGTCTGAATATACCTAAGGGTGAAATCAAAGGAGGGTACATTGTGGAAACTAACATCCTCTCGCTTTATTCATCGTGGTTAAATGAGCTTGAAAGACACTAATTTATTTCGTAATAAATATCACTTTAAATCTTGAATTATAGTCGTAAACGTTTATCAAAACTATGTAACTAATTCATGTTTAATAATTTGTTGCAGAAATACATAAATTTCGTATAATATAAAACCTAAACAATGATCATTATTTTTCAGATTTCAAATAGAAAATAAATATGACATGAATACTGAAAATACTGCTTTTCAAAAAACCGATGTAAACTATATTTCTACTATACGTGAGTTTTCAAAAATCCGATTTGAACAATTATTTATTATGACTCTCATAAATGTCAGAATATGCGTTTTAAAGCAATCGTGGTTTATATAGTAGCATTATTTAAAGTAAAGGCATATCTAATATGTAAAAATATCGTGATACGGTGTTTGTGATCGAACTTCTCCGAAACGGCTCCACCGATTTTTCATGATTTTTATGTATATTGATAGGATGGGTTCTAAAATATATTTCATGTCCATATCCAGAAAAAAATTGATTGGTAAATATAATTTAAAAAAAGTCTAATGTCACAATAAATTATAGTTATGAGTTCAGTACAGTAGCAATGATTAAATCATAACATATTAATAGTCTGAAAACATTAGGATTCAATAAATATTGTTGATAAAATAACATATAAGTGTCATAAGTGAATCAATAGTTGAATTCAATAGATACATTATCCGAACCCAAGTCCTGAGGGAAGAAACAAAGAGTTATCAAAAGTTATGGCCCAAAATTTTAAAACATTATTTAATAAATTCTTAAATATAAATAAAAATAAAATTTGCACAAAATCTCATGTCACGGAGTTTGTGGTCGAATATTTCATGTCGCCAGCTGGTTAGATTGTCCCTATCCAGAAAAACAAGACGTGGAAATGGTGTATATACTTCTCTCTCCAAACCAAATAATAATGAGTATCGTCATTCTGCAAAAATTTAATTAACTGTGGGGGGTCACGACCGGAAATATTTTTTCCAAAAAGTACTATTTTCCGGAAACTGAAGTAACGAATTCAGAGGTTGAGTCCTTTATTAAATGAAGTAACACGTGGTCGCTATTTGTCAAAATGAAAAGGGGGTTACTATTGTTTTAGAAAGAATTTAATATATCCGAAATAAAAAGTAATACTGGTGTGAATCTTGATATACATTACTCTTCTAAAATCAACAGAGTTTTATCAAATTGTGAACATTCAGGTATACGATAGGGGGCAAGCGGTGAATGTCTCAAGAAAAAATGACTATTTTGGAACCGAAAATAATACAGATATGAGAATATAATATTAGTTCCATAAATTTATTGAGATTTGATTGTCATTATACGAAAACTCTGTTATTGCAGGAAGACGAAGGGTGTCAGCAATTTAATCAACAAAAAAGATGCAGGCGTGAAAGTGGTATACATGCACTTCTCCTGAAATTACTAGAAATGATTTAATCACTTAGCGATCATCACGTAGCCGATGATAAATGGAATGTGGAGTATTTATTCATTGCATGAGAGGTGATAATTGAATCTGTACTTAAATGTTTGCCAGTAGTGAGGGTGATGTCGCTATCAGATTTAGTGCAGGCAATATCTTTACAAATTAGAAAATGTTGAAATTTTCAAATGATAGTTAAGACCTATAAAATAACAATAAATTCCAAAAAACGAAAAATAATAGTATAAACCTTCAAACGTTAAGAATATTAAATACACCGAAAACATCACAATAATACAAAATTTGACAAATTATCATAGTTATTATGTCAAAAAACAAAACGAGAAAAATCTAAAAAAACGCAAAAAAAAGAATGAGTGAAAATACCATCACCGAAAATGCAAACGAGACCAAAAATAGTAAAAACAATAAGTCAATATGTGAAAAAATACAAAAATACCAGAAATAAATGAAACGTCAAAAATGTCATAAACCTCAAAAATATCAAAAATGTCATAAATGTAAAAATGTATAAACACCAAAAACGATAAAAATAGCAATAAAACATCAAAAAACCTGAAATGAAAACTAGCTCATCATATTAAATCCGAAAATAATGTATTTATAGAACAATTTGTTGCCATATAATATTCGCCCATGAATGATAGTGTTAAAATGATGAAAAAAAATCTAAAAATTTAAGCGATGTGAATATTACCAAATTAAAAATTTTCAAGATAAATATGTCAAATAAACTGACTCGCAACGGTAGGAGTGATTAATGAGGGCATTACTTGTAATGCTCAGGCATTGTGAATAATGGCAAGCTACTTCGGGCCAAGTGATATTATCTAAACTTCATTATTTATCAAACTGCCTGGGCATTATGAATACTGCTGTGATAATCGAGAGGTTGGGAGGCTGGTCCCGCTGAAGGTAGGTTTTAGCAAAATAAACGCTAAAAAAACTCAGATGCTTGGGGAGGGGGGAGTTGAGCCCCTTGAATGTGCCACTGGTGGGCAAAGTATAATACAGATGCCTTAAGGGAGGAGGCATCGCCCTGCGATGACTGACTGCTGACTCCAATTGCTTCACTGCTAACTACATCGTGTTCCTTATTTTGTTTACTTACCATTTTGTGTTATTTGTGTTATATTTTAATTGACTTTTAAACAACTAAGAACTAGTAGTTTCTAAATGTAGAACCCTTTCATAATAAGTACAAATTATTAATCTTATTATTTAAATTGTTTGTTTTAATAATAAGGAAGATGGTCTACAAAACGAAGAAGTTTTTGTGTTTTAAATTTTCATTTCATGTCAGAAAAAATAATGGCAATAAAACATGATATTTTTTCACTTTGACTTTATGTATGGGCTATTTAATGATTTAAATAGATATTATGCGTTTGTCAAATGATTTTTCCAAAAGCCCGGGCATTAAGAGTAGTGTCCAATTAATCACTTGGTCCATTGTATATACAGGGCTTTATTTCAAAACTAGTCACCCAAAATAACTATAAAAAATATTTAAAAAGAAAAGAAAAAATAACATTTAATTTATATTTACGGGGGACACATTTTATACGTATAGTCACCTTGCATTCATCTCTTAACCGGGTTGAATATAACTTCTAAAAGTTTAGATACACAGGGTATCATCTGAAACCTCTTTTTGCTAATCTTTTGACACATTATTTTTTAAATCAGATTATTTTTTACAGAGTATTGACCTAGAAATCGTAAAAAAAAATATTTTTAATTGTAAAAAAAGCATGAGAATAATTACAGAGATAAACAAGTGAGACAAAATCCTTAAAAGTTGATGCGAAAGATGTAAATGTAACAAATTTATTATTAGTAGGTAGTGGTTCCGTTAAAAACTAACCATCACATTTCGACTATGTTTTATTCTTTACAAGGAAGAATTGAATAAATATATATTTATGGTAAAGAAAAAACGCGGCGTGTGCACGCAGAACTGCTCATATTTTCATCAGAGACATCCCGATAAGAATATGGGCATTAGTAGGTATGTGTTGGATTTAGTTCATAAAATTTCTCAAAGTTAACTGGTTAACAAATATTACGGTCGGCTCTGTGCATAAAACGTCATGCCTAAATTAATCCGTTCCCTACAAAATACAGCTTTTCAACAGCTTGCTGAGGATGATTATGACAGAAGGTTCTGCGAATTAATGATTCAAAGGGCAAATGCAGACTCTATTTTTATAATATTTCTTTTTCTGGCGAAGCAGGGATTTTTAAATGGATTTGCGAGTAAACAATTGTAGATACTAGAACAATACCAACACACAAGTTTTCAGGAAGAGAACAAACCAAACATAAAAACTATAGGTTCTTTATTAGCGGAAAAAAAATATAATGAGGAATGTGATGCTAATAATATGTGCCATTTAGGGGGTAGTTTTGGGGGTGAGTACCCTTACTGCTTTGAACCAATTGTTAACAACCACAAAACAAAACTCTATATTTTATTTACAGTCTGTCCTCTATATAGAATTATTGTGTAAACTTTTTTTTTTATACACATTTAATTATAAGTAGATTTTACATCTCAGATTCAGGACCATAAATTATATAAATTTCTAAACTTTTCTAATAATTCTTGTAAAATGTACGGAGTTTAGTTAGTGACTGTAACTGCATAATATCATTCAAATATTTTATGTGTGCTTCGACTCTTCTTCTTATAATCTCAAAAATATTTCAGCATTTTAAATTAAATTAAATTTGTTTCGTTTTTATTTCTCTGAATTTATTGATATAATGCGCTTTGGATTTTATCTAAACCTGCCTCATTCACTAAATTATCAGTATTTAATAAATTTCGTTTCAGCTTCCCTCTTCGTATTTGAAATTGAGTTTTGTGTTCTCGGTTTAAAAAAACGATACTCTCGAACTAGAAAGCCGGAATCCTTTCTATTTTTAAATACATTTCATTTTGCATTTTTTCGACAATAAAGCAAAACAAACAATATTAAACTTTTTTTTGTAACATTTTGACTATATAGCAATGCTTCCAAAAGAATATTTGTAAAAAAGTGAAAAAACATTATAAAATTAATTTTGTAAAGCATGATGGGAGCATTACCCACAGGGAAAAAACTGGAATAACCATAACATTAATAATATTGAAAATCCATAACTTAGGTAGTTTTCAAGCTGAAGCACAGATTATCAGAAAATACTGGTTAACGAGCTGTTCTTTAAACACGGTACTTGTGAACTCTGTCAGATTATTGAGTTTTGTATAATCGCATTATAAACAATTTAAGTTCATTGTATGAAATGAAGTTTGTTAAAACGCAAGGAACATAAATCATATTGTCAATAGTAACAAGTCAGAAATAATATGGCTAATTGCAACATAATTCTGATTTTATTGACAGATTACAAATTTATAATCCAAAATTGCAAACCAGCGACTCCAGGGAATAATAAGAACTTGAAAAAAAATACTAATTATTACGCAACATAAATTGATGTGTATGCTATCTCATATAGAACAAGTTGCCGAAAAATGTAAGGCTAGAAAGTATCAGAATGCATTACGGATAATTTTAATTCAACTCTCCGGTCCAAAGCATCTTTAGTACGTTCTAAACTAAATGAATTTTATATGGTGCCAGTTATTCTATGCAAGCATTTTAGAAAACAAGATTTACTTATGATTGTTTTGCGGCTATTTGTCTACTGGATTCGTGAGGATTTTCTTGTAAATCGTGCAAAACATTTAATTGTTATCTTCTGGAACATGTTTGGTTTTGTAATTGTCTCTTACTTCTTACAAAATTCTAGAAAATTTTTTTCTATTTTACTTACTACCGATCGTGTAATAGGCCGCGCCGGGTACTTCATACTCGTATTAAACAATTCGCCAACTTCAACTTGTGTTCGAGTTCTGTTGCCCATCCTACCATCTTCAAAATTTCTATCGCTGCGTTTCAGTTAAACGCGCCATTCTTTGAAACTTACAATTGAACTTGACAACTACTTATTTGAAGTAAAATTATAGTACAGTTTATATCGAAGTAAACAATGTTATAAACTCATCAAATATTATATATATATATATATATATATATATATATATAATATATGTTATTTCAAATTTCAGTTTAAAAAAGATTTTATTAAAACAATAAAAAAATTATAACTTTAAAAATGTAAATGAAAATAACAATATTAACTGACAAAGGTTCTGAATAATAATGAATGCAGTAGAAGAGAAATTTTTACAATATATAAGTTTAAAGATGCTGAATAGGCATAGTTGACACGGCGATTCTCACGGATATCGCGCACCGTAATATGACACCACACGTGTCGCTGAGTCAGCTGGGAATGTTGAATTATCGTTGCGATATAAGTTCGTGTTAAGTTCATAGTATACGTTTATATAACAACTCCCAACCATATAAAAAAGTATGCAGTTCCATATCGTTGGTTGGACTCAGGAGGCTATGAAGCTTTCCTTTGGACTTAGGGTTTGATGGTGCTGTAGGGGCGTGTGTGCTGGACAGCGGAGCTTGGTGTAGTGGTATTCTTGAACATCTTCTGGATTGACTGCATTGTGAGGAGTATAATCACAATTACTACTAAGGTGGTGGTTGTGATTGTAAGCCAAGACATATGCTTTTCTAAGGGTGGTTGTTCAGATTTCCAGTTCTTTAGAATATTGGAAAGCTTATGGTTGGCAAACATCTAGGTCTTGTACATCTAGTATTGTAATTGTAGGGTGTTAGCTTGGCATCTCAGTAGCGGCTGGCATGCGTTTCAGCAGTTAAAAGGAATGTCCACTGGGTGGTTTCTGTATGTGATTTTTGGACATTTTTAGAAATTCTTGTAGCATGGACCCTTGTGTTGTCGATAAGCGCGTTGCAATCGGGTTGAATCTGCATCACTGAATTTGTCGATATGGTTTGTCTCACGACATCTTCACCTTTGCATTTGATGGTGATGCCACTGGTCTTGAAATCGAGATCAACCAAAGTTTACGTCAATCTCTTGGATATTATAGTCTGCTGCATATAATAACGCACTTTTGCAGGTTGCTGTAAGTATGGCTGGCTGTCTGAGAAGCTGATCTTCGCAGATGGCATCTTTGTCTATTGGATGTGAAATTTGGAACAAATCTTATGATGTTAAGTTAAAGGGTTGCAGTCGCCAGGTCTTCGAAGGATGTGTATAATAACGAATCGTCATCTCTCGCGATAAATTTGTCTTTATTGAAAGTATATGATGAAACCATGTTCAATCATCCAAATGGGGATTGGAAAGGTGGTAGAGGGTGTAAAACACAGGATCAACTAAGGAATTTTGACTGCAAAAATGATTTTAGTGTTGATTTGAAAAGCTTCCAATTCTATCAATCAATGTATTGAGCAACATTTGAACTGTAAATTGGAAGTGGTAAAATATTTTATATAGTAACTGAGAAATCTTTTAAAGGAATCGACCAAATCCACTGGGGTCATTATCGAACTATGTAAAATTTTTAAGCGGGCGAAAGAGACTGCAGTTAAAACATCATCGAGAGTGTTTTCGATAATATTTTACTCTCCATTAGGCACACAGATCCAAGATATTGATTTGAAATTCATGGAAATCAAGATCATTTGAAATCTATAAAATTGACTGCCTTATTTTTCCATGTTATTCGAGAATAGTTTCTCCTCGGATTGAAATTTTTGTAAAGTATTTGAGGCTCGTAATGACTGAGGTTGTTACAGATAAATGTTTCTTTTACTAAGTCCTGAATTTGGTGTTGGTCTTTAGTAATTTAGTATACAGTAATTATGTATTCACTATCTGTTGCGTGTAAGTTTCTGAAATAGCTTTCCCAAACTGATCCCAGTCCGTTAATAGGTCCGCGTTTTCTTCTGTTAGTAGGTAAATTTGAGTGTCAGCGAAGAGTCTGTATATTTAGAGTTAACGGATTTAGAAAGAAATTGTTTCAAGAGGCTAACATGTGTTATATTTTGGTTAAATTGTCGTTATTGAAATAGCACATCTGAAAGGGCGGGTCTTTGAAGCAAAGAAGTGCCCATTTGTCGTTTGAAATTTTAAGTGTGCCTTCTTCATGGAAGAAAACTCCTATTATATATTAAACGGGTGTAAGAGAGTATTGTTGGAGGTTCACGACTGAAAAACAGTCCACAGAATTGAAAAGAAGGAGGGACATTCAAAATATGATTTTTGTCGGTCAAAGTAATTTTACTGATTTGGTAGTCTGTAAGTTATAACTTTGGCATAGTTTTTTCTTATCGCGGTAATTATAATAGTCCATTTAATTTTTTTCAGATGCTTTAATCTACACCTCTTTCACGTATTATGTGTCGCCACTTTGTATTTGGTTGGTTAGTCGAAACATAATATTTGTCAAATCTAACTTAGATTTTGATTTTGTTGGTCGGTTTTTGCGCGGGCAAGTGTATAATAGTAGCTCATTGTGTTGTTAAGGTCCTAAATATTTGGAAATGAGTTTTCCTGATCGTAATATTGTTCGGGGGGTCTACTAGAAGTGTGCCCAAAGATAAGTTCGTAGGGCGTGAAACCAGTAGTCTCGTTTTTAGTGTTGTTGTCCATGAACCTCTGAAAGGTAGAAGGTGCATTTTTTAGACCAAATGGCATACGAACGATTTCGTAATGACCATTGTCAACAGAGAAGCCGGTCTTGGAAATGTCTTCTTCAAGGTTTTCCAACTGGTGGAACCCTTAAGCGAGTTCCAGTGTCAAAAAGTATTGACACTCACAAAGTTGATCGAGGAGATCAGAAATGTTGGGCAGAGGTTAATTATCGTCTACAGTTAGTTCCTTCCTATAGTCGATAACAACTCGCCACTTTTGCTTACCAGAAGCATCGACTTTCTTAGGGACGACCCATACGGGGGAGGACCAAGGAGAAGAAGAGTGTCTGATTATGCCTTGATCAAGCATTTTGGCAATTTGAGTTTTCACTTCCTCCTTATGGACTTGAGGATATCTGTTAGATTTTGTGAAAACGGGCTTGGCATTATTGGTGTCAATTTAATGTTGTACTGCGTTGATAAAGGACAAAACATCGACTTCAAGATAGAAAATATCTTCGAATTCTAAGCAGAGATTTGTGATAAATTATCGCTCTTCATCGTTAAGAATTTGTCCGAATTTGTGCCTTGATAGTAAAGTTTCTGTCTAAGTTTATAGAGTCAGAGTAATCCTGTGTGTTCTGATTTAAGAAAGGGTGTGTAGGGTCCAGGGGTTCTAATTGAAGATTGGAAAAGTTAACAGTTTTGGGCATTGCGTTCGCGTTTATTATCGAAGTCAGAAATTCTCCTTTTGAATTAATATGTACAACAGCGTTGGGAAGTCGTACTTTATCAATTACTTGTGTGGGTAAGATTGCGCCAGTATTTGTAAGTTCACATTTTACTTTGAAAATTTGTTCTGTACGTGCCTAGATAGTTATTCGACTGTTATGAGTACAAGTTGGTATTTTAGAATTGGGAATATCTGTCGGTTGTGTTTTAGGTTGATCGTGATTAGGGACTTTATGTAAGGGAATAGTTTTGAAGTTCGTTATTAACTGTTTTGATTTTAAGTCAACAATACATTCGTAATGCTCGAGAAAATCATGACCTAATATTCCATCGAACTCAATATCTAGATCGTAGATAAAACCTTTTGTGGATTACCTAAGACAAATGGAATAAGGTTAGATTCTGAAATCGGGATTTTCTCGTGCGTAATACCTTGGATTGTCACTTTTTCGGGAAATTCTTAAAAATGGAGATACCAGCTCCGGTATCGATGAGAAATTTGAATTTTTCGGAAGCGTCGTGAATTTAATAAAGGTTTTTGGAGTTTACCGTTAAAGAGGACTGAGAGAAATGCTTGTTCCGGGAAACTCGCATTTGGGTTGAAATCTTCCAGATTCAAATTCTATATTTGGGTTTGGATTTCGGGATTGGTAGATGTTGAATCGGGGGGCTGATCTAGGCTCGGGAGAGCTAGAAAATTCTTGTATTCGTCGGTACTGAAAGGTTCAATGGGGGTATCGTCTGGTATTTCTTAGAAGTCGGGGCTTACATAATTCTTACTGATATCGTCAAAATAGTGTTGGTTATTATCAGAATAATAACCGTAATCGGTTTTAGGACGTTGAGAATATTCACCATTTTGATGGTGGTTAAAATGGTGTGTCCTTTCTGGGCGATAGTGAGAATTGGTCTGTATTACAGACGGTCGGAAATGATTCGGCTTAAAAGGTGATTTGTAGACGCGAGATGTAAGACCGACATCTAGGATTTACAAAGGAATGACACCTCGAAGAGAGTATTAAAAGGTGGTCTTTGAAAATTCGTCGGTTGAAATGGTGGACCTTGATTGTTAGTATTTTGGGGTGGATTGGGCCTCGAAGATTGATTTGGTTCTATAAAATTAGGTAAAAAATGTTGGTTGTAATATTGAGGAGCCTAATCTACCACCATTTAAACATTTCGGTAGTTGAATGGGTTTCCTACCCTGAAAAGAGGGCTTAGGTTGAGCGGATTTATTTATCTTTTTTCTTCGGAGCAGAAGAAAACTGAAGTTCTTTTCTGATTCGAGAGTTTACCTCCAGAAGGTCCTTAGAATTGCTGGCACAAATTATTTGGCTTAGATGTGGTTCTAGTCCGGTAAGTTCTGTATTTAGAACCATCGTATCTACAAAATTGTCTGAGCATCTTTCTGCTGATTTCTTAGATTTGCCGATTTTTGATTACAAGAGTGCATTTTCGCACTCAGCCTGAAGCCTATTATAGAACGTTAGAGGGGACTCGTTGGACAATTGTTTAAGACGTTGGAGATCGTGGATCAAAGAAGACAGATCCCGCGCGTCTCCGAAATGCAGTGAAAGAAGCTGCTTAATTTCTAAATATGAAGCGGTGTTTCTCGAGTTGACTAACTGAGCCGCTCTGCCTCTAAGTTTATTTTTAATATGAATGACTAGCAGATATTTTTGATCTGCAGTCGACATATTGTACGCACAATTACATGCGTGTATGAAGGTGGTCAAGGAGATCTGGTCGCCTTAAAATTCCGGAATGATAGAAAATATTTCCGATAACCGGTACTTTTCGGTTTCATCGGAAACTTCATTGTTGTTGCTTGTGCCATTCTGATGTGTTAGAATTAAGTCCGACCCTTCTTGTTGTCAGTGAGTATGCTACTCTCCTCCTTCCATTATACTCCGATGAATACAATCTCTCCTTAATATGGAGCCCATCGATTTAACTTTCCAAACATTTTTTGCACTACCCTGTATAAGTATGTGAAGATTGGTCATTATTTACGGTTCAGGATCGCCATTTGATATTATAATGTTGCAGACAGCGGCCTCGATCAATATACTGGCTGTAAAGACTATCTGTTTATTTCTACTGATTACTTGGTTACACTATGCTAACTACATCTAATCATTACCATGCTTCATTTTGAACTGTCGACCGATGGTTCGCGATTGACATCAATTATCGAAGTGTGGCCTCAGTCGACTAATTTGCAATTACAACTATTTTGGTGTACGTGATAATTTTTTTGGACATGCTGAATTTAATGGGGTTACCAAAAATGGGTCATGATGATTGAATGTTATGTTAAATATTGTTTATTAAGTAATTTCCTAGAACTGCAACTGTTTATGAGGCACCCTACATAACAATTTTGTTCAAATTTTTTTTTATATAGCTTGTATATTTGTTGTCTCTACTTCAAACTGTATTACAACAATCCGGTATATACTGCTACTTATTGGTCACCCAATATAACATTTATTTTATTTATAATAAATAATTCTACTCCAACCTGTATTTCAACTATCCTCTCTGTGCAACTGATTATTAGCTACGCTATTTCACAATTTTTCCTCATTTTTTTGAATCACAGTATATAGTATATTTTCTTTCCACACTTCATTTAAAACTCCCTGCGCAACTTTACTTCGCCCATATTTCAGGTATTTCCTATATGCATATGCTCATATTCTACCCTATATAACAAATAAATTCCTCAATTTTTTTAACACCCGATTTTGCGTGGATTAAAAAAATTAAAAGATGTTACGAAGAAAGACAACTATCCACTCCCCCGAACTGATGAGACTCTGACCATACTAGCATGGTCCCGTTGGTTCTCCACACTAGACTTAAAAACGCAGACAAGATAGCAGCCATCCGTGATTGGGCGGTCCCAAGAGACACAGTACGAACTACGTAACTTGTTGGGGCTCTGATCGTACTACAGACGATTTGTCACCATTGCCGCGCCTCTACATCGGCACGCCACTGAGAAATGGCTGCTGGACATGAAGACACCGGAAGGACAACTGGACAGATGGATGGAGAAATTACAGCAATGCGATTTCAAGGTTGAACACCGTGCCGGGCGTTTGCATAATAATGCCGATGCTTGTCAAGAAGACCCTGTAGAGTAGAATGCGGGCATTGTCTGAAGACATTCTGGTCTGGATTGTTTCAGCAAATATCCTGAGGCATATAGTCTTCCATTGTAAATTTAATGTTGGATTTATACTATTGAGGTATTGCAGAAAGATGTCTAATGAATCTCTGCCATGAGGCCAAATGACAAAAGTTTCATCGAAATAGCTAACCCAACAGGAAGGTTTCAAATTAAACGAGTTTAAGGGCGGGGTTTTGATTTGTTCCACAAAAATGTTAGCAAGCACTGGAGGAAGAGGTGAGCTTGTTGGAACAAAGTGTCTTGAAATGAAAAGCACGTGTTAGAAGAACAGTGTTGTACAAGTTCGATGATGTCAGAGAGGATATTGTGTTTTGTTTTTAGGGACATTGGTGAAAAGAGATACAACATCGAAGCTAACTAGGATATCATTTACTGAAATTCTATAAACTTCTTGAGAAGAACGGTGGCATTACCTTTATCGGTAGGAAGAATGGTTATGTCTTGTAAGTAGCTGTTTTAATTCGTGACGTTCGTTAGAAGTTAAGTTTGATTTTGGTGGCTTTGACGTGCGGAGTACTCAAGCAATGTCATGACGGGTATCTTCAGCATCAATTTATTATTGTTCAACATTAGCTCCCTCAACTGGCTCTTTCGACTGAGATAATTTTTGGCGTCACTGCAAAATTCAAACTTTGGATAGGACGTGTAAACTGTGGAAGTCAGAAAAGTTGTGAATGGTCGTCTGATGGAGTAAAGTGAGAGTAGGTTTCTTGTTTGAAAGTAAGTCGTGTTAGATTATGTTTTTGAGTGACTGTACATAAGTATCACCTTTACTATTTGCGTCTATAACTTTTCAATTTTATTTTTAAGTCTAGTTTTTTTGTGTATCAAGTATTATCTTAACATGTTTTAACATTGTAGGGTTAACATATGTAAACAGGAATATTGGACACAATTTTAGAAAAACTTGACTCAAACAGTTTTCAACTTCTCAATGTGTTTCATTCTAGGGATTATCTGGACTTGTGCTATTCCAAACGAACATTTACACGGAAATTGCAACAACAAGAGATGGCATTCTAAAGGAATACATAAGCATGGAAGAATATTTGTTAATTAAAAACAGTCGAGCTAGTAAATTATATAAAACAAGATGTTGCCTAACTATCATATACTTGATTCTGATTACGGGTTTGGTTCTGTTATTATTTCTTCCAGGTTTCATACATTCTGACAAAATAGCATTATATCACTTTTGATGACAGGCCAAAGTATTTTAAACCGTTAACATATTTGTGAGTCTGCTTTTCTACCCAGTAATTTTGTATACTCAATGTTCTACGCTTTGTGCTTCGTTTTATATGTTTTCTCTTGTAAATATATTACACTACAAATTACTAGATCACATTCATCAAAATTTATGTAAAAGTTATACAGACATGAATACTGTGCATATGGAGACTGAGCAGAATGCAATATCTAGCCATATAAAGAAGTGTGTAAAATTTCATTTACTTTTGAGGAGGTAAGTCTGCATACCCATAAACATGCACAAATATACAATTTTTACACATATGTAATTTCGCTTTGTACACAACAACAAAAAACATCTTAATTAGTGAAATATCAGCCAACCAATTAATCACCTAATCCATTGACAATTATTTAAAAAGTACCTGCACCAGGTAATTTACAAACAAGGTTAGGCCCTTTATGTAAAATAACATTTAAGAAAACAGAACAGGTACTAAAGAATATCATAAACATTATCATTATCAAAAAAATATATAATAATATATATATACTATATTATATATATATATATATATATATATATATATATATATATATATATATAGTATAGTATTGTTTGCTGTTTGCTATTAAAAAACCTTATCGTGAGAGTTACAGCCCTCTAGAGCCCTACATAGGGCCCGTCAAATACACAAAAAGGCCGTTTTTACCCTACATTGACAGGCTGTAATCTCGGAGCCCAGTTAACCGATGTCAACTCACCAAACGTCATTTGTTTTGTAATTTTAAGTAATTTTTCCAGTAAAAAGTTTAAGTCTCTAGTTAATAACGCTGATTTTTGGGAGCATTTTAAGTAAAGTTAAAAATTTTAAAAAATTGTCATTTTCAAAAATTTGCCAAATATCGAATTTTAATCAGGTTTTAGTTTTCTCGGCGGCATTTGAAAAGTTTTAAAAAACACCTTCAAAATGAGATATGGTGCATTAAAATCCGTTCAGTAGATTCGGAGATACAGCGGATTGAAAATAGTCATTTTTGTAAATATTGCATTTTTGCGCACCTTCAAAGTGCTTGGTCTGGTAAACTTTAAATTACACAAAAAATTTTTAGAGGTATATTTTTATAAAACTAATAACATCCTATTGGAGATTTTCTTGGCCCGAGCCTCCATCTACCTCATTTAACCCACAAAAAAAATGAGTATTTTGCTACTGAAGTAAGCCAATTTAATAAAAACTTACGGCTTATTTCTATCAATCAGAGAGCCTGAAGACATTTATATTTACAGATTAATATTTATTTGAGGTTGATAATATAACGCAGTGTTGAGGTTATGGGTACTATCATGGTATCTTAGTAGCTTGTAGCGTGGTATCAACATCAAAGCAACAAAGCAAGAATTTATATGTCCAGACCCTGAGAGCAATTCTACATTGATGGTATAAGTCGCGACACGACACGACAAAACAGAGTCAACTATCGATCTATGTTTATACTTAATGGTCTTTGTCATGAAACGGACGCATGTAACAAGGCAAGGTCAGCTATCTATGAATTCATTAACTAAATGTTCACAGCTACCATTGTTTTGAACTAAGGCCCGAGACAGACGTAGAGATACGAATGATAAGAAGTTAAAAAACATGGGGATAAAAAGTTAGCACCGCGCTAATAAAAATTTTGCTGATCGCATGCTCCAGGCTTACAAACTTTATAGAATAGTAACTGAGAGCAGCTGGAGCAACTTCAGTCTAGAAGTGCCCATATTAAGTTATTTTGAAACCATCCCTAAGTCTGAAAACTTTTTAAGACATGGAGCATGCGCGCAGCAAAATTTTTCTTAGCGCATGTTTTTTACGCTTCTTATCTCCATTCGTATCTCGTATCTCTGTTTTGTGGGCTGCTTTAGTGTAAAACAAGGCTAGCTATGATTCC